>CAMZMU010000095.1:1428204-1712104 GCA_947311845.1 Poa pratensis | reverse complement strand
ACCAAAATTAGGGGAGCTAAGTTATCACAGTACTAAGCTAACAAAATTGATTGGCATCATTTGGACTATTTGAGTATCAGAAACAAACAAGTTTAGAATTTAAACCTCTGTGGTATTTTAAATATCACTTTTAATATTAATCTAAATGAGATGAAACCATTCATGAGTTAAATAATTTCATAAATTTTCCAGAACATTTGAGTTTGATTTTTTGATTTCTAGATCTTGAGATATGGAGTTATTTAGTATTAAAGATACTTTTTATAATTTATTCTAGCCAACATTTAAAAATGTATTCACACAAAACTAATTTAACAACAAGATAACAAGCATAGCACATGCCACTAACAGTACTAACATATTTAACATGTTAAACAATATCACATGCCAGCAACGTACCAAACAATCATTAACAATCATAAAACACAATTTGGTAAACAAGGCATTTAGATTCTTTTCTTCTAAATAGAGGCAGAAACTTCACTTTTACTAAATATTACACCTAGAGAGTTCTGTCAATCCAAAACAACCATGCAAATTTATATTTGTGTTCTCTTTGCTATTAGAAACTATTCCAATTGAGTTTTGGTCCAAAATGTTATCTACATAATTTATTAAAAATGCACAAAGTGCTTGCATGGCCTAAACTAGAAATGCATGCAACTTTTGTTCTAAGCATCCAAACACATGAGACAATTTATATTGAAGGGTAATTGTGAAGAGCTTTCCAAAACAATTGATTCATAAATTTTAGATCATGCTAGCTCAATCTATACCAAAAAGGGTGATTTTGACCAGTGGCAGTTCAGTAATTACCATGGTCACACAATTTAATATTTTTCAGATCTGTAAGTTAGACATGACTCCAAACTCATTAGGATACTTGTGTGATTTTTGGTTTGGTCAAATTGCATTTAAACTATTTTAAAATGATTTAAACTAGAGGACCAGAAACAGATCTACAAGAAGATAAATAAACAACCTAAACAAAAGGTCAGTGGGCTGGATCTGGCTGGGTCCAGGCAACGCAGTGCTGGGCCGGCCCAGCCAGCGGCCCACACGCACGAGCGAAGGGGTACGGGGCCTCCCTCTTCTTCCTCGACACGTAGAGGTGACGAGACGCGACAGGGATAAGCACGATGATGACGGCGGCGACGGCTCCGGCGATCCCTGGCAAATGAAGGAGGCATGAGAGAGAGCAGAAGACGGGAGCACAGAGGCACAACAATGGCGGGAAATGGTGGACTGCACCACCGTGAGCTTTGCTCAACACATCGGTGGCTGGAGCGGAAGGGATAGCTCGACGGGGACGATTCCTTGTTCTCCTCCGCGATTCCTTGGACGAGGTTGAAGAGGGTGACGCGGGGAACCTTCTGGTGCGCTTGGATTTGGCCGGGGAAGCTTCAATTGATGGTGGCAGCGACTGCGAGCTGGAGCTGGTTTTCGGTTCGTGAGAGAAAACAAATGGAGAGGGAGAGGAAGAGTGAGCGAGTGAGGGAGCACGGGGGCAGAGGAGTGGCATGGGGGGTCTTATCTCCTCCGCAGCAAGGAGGAGGGGGCCACGGTGGAGTGCTCGATCGGCGACCACGGCGTGAGGAGCACGACGTCCATGCCGTGCGGCATTGGAGCTACAGGAGGTCAACGAAGCTTTTGCAAAGAGGCCCCTGCAATTCTTTTTGCAATCACAACTAGGTCCTTTTCTCTTTCTTTTATTTCCTTTTCAAAACCAGTGGAGTTTTAAGGATTTATTTGGGTATTAAAACATTTTACAAAATTCTGAAAAAATTCAGGTAGCCTCCCATATACATGTGGAAGCTCCACAAAAATTGGTTTTGAAAAGAAAATGTTTTGAGCAATATTTGTTCATAGAGTTTAAATATGTCATTATTGGCAAAAACTGAATTAACATTCTTTAGTATTTTAAAACCAGTGATAAAAATATTGTGTCAAACCTTTGGAACTTCCTTGACAAATAAGGTAGCTTCAAAATAATTTATATTTTCATAGAGGGAATATTTGTTTGGAGGAAATAGAGAATTTAGGGAGGGAAATTATTTCTGAAGATCATTTTTAACTCAAGACCTTCATTTCCTTTTGATAATTGAATTGAGGGGTTTATTTTAAATCGAAGAGTAGGTTTACTTGAGGAGGGAGTGATATGAAGTGGGGATGATTATTAGTTCATCTCACTCCTAGAATTTTGATAAAGAAAAATATATTGTTTTCATAGAATAGAGGAATATAGACAGAGAGGGAATTTTGATAGGATCATTTCTTGTAATCAAGATTTGATTTGAGGGTGTAAGTAAATATAGAGGTCTTGTTTTGTTTTCAAGTCATATTACAGATTGGTGGTCAAGTTTGTTTTACTTTAGTATTGAGCACAACTGAGGAATTATCCTCACAAGCAAATAATCATAACAATCACAACATTACAATATCAATAACACAACAATATCAACAACACAAATCAAATCATACAAAGTAATCATACCACACTTTTCATAATTAACATACTATCTTGAAAGTGATCACACTTAATTATGACAAGATGTTGTTTACGGAAAATATCAACTCATAACTTAATAGTTTTCAAAAAGGTTTGATAAAGAGAAATGTGAGGTAATATATTTCCCACTAGTATTCCTTTTAAAATGGAGTTGAAACATAGGAGGTTACAAAATAGGAATAGTAAAATATCAAGGTTGAAGAATAGATAGGAGACAACATATGTAACTCCATATTTTTGAAAACACATAACTTTGGAATACTTTTACTGTCTCAATTAAAGGGTATTTATTTGTTGCTAAAACCAAATCATTGAAATGGACCTTGGCCAAAATAAGAATGTAAAGATATATGAAATATATTCTTGTCATAACATGATCACCAAATTTTTAAATATATTTTTACTCAGGTTGATTCTTGGGTTGACATTTACTAGTCAAACAATCATAAGCATCAAGTTACACAAGGTCAAACAGAACAATTTAAAGGAAAACACAATCATTAGTGAAGTAATTCAAAAAGTTTTGTTGGTTCTGAATTTTGGCTCTTATTTATTCTATTATAAATTTGGGATGTTACACATGTGTCTACCTCTCTTACCCTTAGACTTACTCTTTGGTTTTGGGGAATACATGGCCGCACCTTGGTGTGGAGGTAATATTCAGAGTGCCTTTTCCCACATCTATGGTAGCTCCCATAATTTGAGCAGAGATCTTCCAAGTGTAATTTGTCCTGTCCCTGCACATTCAATACAGATAATCAGTGGACACCTTTCTCCCAAGAAAGGTTGTAAACAACACCCAGCTATCCCCTCGGGAAATATAACAGAGTTATAGTAAGAGTTATTCCTTCTCCTCCTTCAGCAAGTCCCCAAAGATTCAAAGTTTCATAAATGCTTTTAGGCATAAGGCAAAACTCAGACATAATATCACAACGAGCATAAAAGGTTTCACCACAAATAGCAACCTTTACCGTAGGGACCCACATCGAAGGTTCAAAATTTGTTGGAACATAGTCAAAATATTCCCGAATTTGATTATAGCCGTCCTTTAAACAAGATATATGTGTCTCAAGAGTGTTTAATCTAGCATGGATGCTAACAAGGGACGAATCAAATTTATTAGTTGAGCTAGAAGTTGCAATCAACTTTTTTATGGCATTAAAAGCTTGGTCCCCATCACAGTGAAGGAAATCTCCTCCCATAATAGCATCTAAAGCATATCTATAACAAAGGGCTAGACCAAAGTAGAAGCTAGTGAGAAGCAAACTTAAAGTCATTTTAGGATCAGTTTTACCAAAGGAATCATTAATTCTAGACCAAGCTTCTTTAAAATTCTCCTCACTCCCTTGTTTAAAAGTGAAGATCAATTCCTCAGGTGACATAGCAACAGGCATGGAACAAGACATGATGGTGACAAGAGACAAAACAAAACCGGAATAAACAAGTAACTATTTTTTTTGTGTTTTTGATAAAGAGAGCAAACAAGACTAAATAAAAATAAACTAAGCAAGAAAAATATCAAAGTAAAGAGATTGGGTGTGAGAGACTCCCCTTGCAGAAGCAATTCGGTTTTCCCCGGCAACGGCGCCAGAAAACGTGTTGCTAGCTCTAAGTTGACGAGGGAATATCTCCCCGGCAACAGTGCCAGAAACAATGCTTGTACGTCACACGTCAGTTGGGAACCCCAAGAGGAAGGTAAGATGAGTGCAGCAGCAAGTTTTCCCTCAGTATGAAACCAAGGTTTAATCAAACCAGTAGGAAAACGAGGTTGCTTCGAAGGTGTTGGTGAAGGAGTGTAGTGCGGCGCGCAACACCAGGGATTCCGGTGCCAACGTGGAACCTGCACAACACAATCAAATTACTTTGCCCCAAGTTAACAGTGAGGTTGTCAATCTCACTGGCTTGCTGAAAACAAAGGGTTAAACGTATCGAATGGAAAATGATGTTTGTTTGCATAAAACAGTAGAGAACAATGATTGCAGTAGATTGTATTTCAGATGTAAAAGAATGGACCGGGGTCCACAGTTCACTAGTGGTGTCTCTCCAATAAGATAACTAACATGCTGGGTAAACAAATTACAGCTGGGCAATTGACAATTGATAAGTGCATATAACATGCATGTGTGAGCTGTGGTGTCTACTATGAGATTCATTTGGGCATTACGACAAAGTACATAGACCGCTATCTAGCATGCATCTATGCCTAAATAGTCCACTTTCCGGTTAACATCCGTACCCCTTCCAGTATTAAGTTGCAAGCAACAGACAATTGCATTAAGTAATGTGTGTAATGTAAACAATACAATCATCCTTGAATAAAGCATTGCTGTTTTACCCCTATGGCAACAACACATCTACAACCTTAGAACTTGCTGTCACTATCCCAGGTTAAATAGAGGTTGAACCCAACTATCATGCATAAATACCCCCTCTTGGAGTTACAAGTATTCACTTGGCCAAGGCTTAAACAAGTAACGGAGAGCATGCAAGATCACAAATGACATAGACATGATAATATAATATTCAGCTCCACATAGGTATCAATATAAGTCAGATCCCAGCAAACACAACATGTAGCATTACAATAAGAGATCTTGATCATGATAGGCAGCTCACAAGATCTAAACATGATGGCACAAGTGGAGAAGACAACCATCTAGCTACTGCTATGGACCCATAGTCCAAGGATGAACTACTCACGCATCACTCCGGAGGCGGGCATGGCGATGTAGAGCCCCTCCGGTGATGATTCCCCTCTCCGGCAGGGTGCCGGGAAGAGCTTCAGAAACCCCCCGAGTTAGGGTTGACGACGGTGGCGGCAGCGAATATGTTCTGGATGAATGGCTCGGTGTTTTAGGGTTTTCACGCCTCGGGAATAAATAGGGAAGGGCGATGTCGGCGGACCCCCGAGGGGCCCAAACCACAGGCAGGCGCGGCTGAGCCCACTGCCGCCCGCCAGGTGGTTTGGCCACCTCGTGGCTCTCCTTCGTCTCTCCTTCGGACTCCGTGTACGTGCTGGAAAAATAGGGACTTGGCCTTTTGTTTCGTGAATTCCGAGAATATTTCCAGAAGTAACTTTCTGAAACCAAAAATAGCAGAAAACAGGGAACTGGCACTGTGGCATCTTGTTAATAGGTTAGTCCCAGAAAATGCATAAAAGTGATATGAAGTGTATATAAAACATGTAGCAAATGGTATAATATAAGCATGGAACAGCAGAAATTATGGATACGTTGGAGACGTATCAAGCATCCCCAAGCTTAGTTCTACTCGTCCTCGAGTAGGTAAAACGATAACAACAAATAATTTCTGAGGAGACATGCTTTCACACAATCTTGATCAATATATTGCAAGGCTCATGTCATGAATGAAGTGACTCAAAGCAATGGTCTATAGTTTGCTAACAAATAGATAAAGAGTAAACAATGAATCATATAAGCAAAAACTTTTCATGAATAGTACTTTCAAGACAAGCATCAAAAAGTTTTGCATAAGAGGTAACTCATAAAGCAATAGATTCAAAGTAAAAGGCATTGAAGCAACACAAAGGATGATTAAGTTTCAGCATTTGCTTTCAACTTGTAACATGTATATCTCATGGATAGTTGTCAACATAAAGCAATATAACAAGTGCAATAAGTAAACATGTAAGAATCAATGCACACAAAGTTGACACAAGTGTTTGCTTCTAAGATAGAAAGGAGTAGGTAAACTGACTCAACATAAAGTAAAAGATAGGCCCTTCGCAGAGGGAAGCAGGGATTAAATCATGTGCTAGAGCTTTTTAAGTTTTCGAAAACATAAAGAGAGCACAAAATAAGTATTTGAGAGGTGTTTGTTGTTGTCAACGAATGGTAGTGGGCACTCTAACCCCCTTGTCAACCAGACTTTCAAGAGCGGCTCCCATGAAGGACGTTATCTCTACCAGCAAGGTAGATCATCCCTCTTCTCTTTTGTTTACACATGTATTTTAGTTTCTTTATAGATGACACTCCTCCCAACCTTTTGCTTACACAAGCCATGGCTAACCGAATCCTCGGGTGCCTTCCAACATTCACATACCATGGAGGAGTGTCTATTTGCAAATTAAGTTGCTTACTGATAAATCAGGGCAAAACATGTGAAGAGAATTATTAATGAAAGTTGTAATTAATTGGGGCTGGGCACCCCGTTGCCAGCTCTTTTTGCAAATTATTGGATAAGCGGATGTATATGCCACTAGTCCATTGGTGAAAGTCTGTCAGAAATAAATGACAAGATTGAAAGATAAAACACCACATACTTCCTCATGAGCTATAAAACATTGACACAAATAAGGAGTAATAAAGTTTTGAATAGTTTAAAGGTAGCACATGAAATATTTACTTGGAATGGCAGGAAATACCACATAGTAGGTAGGTATGGTGGACACAAATGGCATGGGTTTTGGGTCAAGTTTTGGATGCCGCCAGGTGGTTTGGCCACCTCGTGGCTCTCCTTCGTCTCTCCTTCGGACTCCGTGTACGTACTGGAAAAATAGGAACTTCGCCTTTTGTTTCGTGCAATTCCGAGAATATTTCCAGAAGTAACTTTCTGAAACCAAAAATAGCAGAAAACAGGAACTGGCACTGTGGCATCTTGTTAATAGGTTAGTCCCAGAAAATGCATAAAAGTGATACGAAGTGTATATAAAACATATAGCAAATGGTATAATATAAGCATGGAACAGCAGAAATTATGGATACGTTGGAGACGTATCACCTCTCGACGCCGGCAACCACCGCGCGCCTATCGACGCCCGCAGCATAGATGTAAGATCTAGACTCCGCCTCCGCCCTCGCCTCCGCCTCCGCCCTCGCCGCCGCCGCTCCTATCTTTCAGTCTTATGGGTATCTCCGCAGCTGGCTAACTCGACACCACTCATAGCGTTAGGTCTGGATGGAATCATCGGATACGGTCATCCATATTAACCGTTTACAATAACGAAAATAATGCATACGGACACGAAAATATGTCTATTGCTCATATAAAGCAAACGGTTGCGGAAAGCACAACCGTCGCCGATGTGTCGCGGGTCGCGGGAGGATAGCCCTCGCGGGCGGCTTTTTCCGTGCGGAAGGCTCGATTCTCCGTCGCCTAACTCCAGCCGTTTCCATAGAGGGGTATCCGATGTGTCGTTCTGTACTGGTGATTCTTCTCTTGTGACTTCAGTCAACGTTTCTAGTGGAAGTTAAATATGGAATGGAATAATGATCTACCTCTTATGGATCTTCTAATTGATGGAAAAGAAAGCTTTGATTTTAACTGCTACAAGGGGACTTTAATAACAGGGTGCTGGAGCCTCTGGAATCATCGGAATAAAATTATCTTTGATGGACAAGATTTAGATATTCTACAATGCTTTAGATTCTTTAAAGAGTCTTTTGCTCTTGTTATGCATAGAACAAAGCCTAGTCTTAAAGAGGGCATGCAACAATGGCTTGATAGCTTGTAAATCCTTTCGGACTGTTACGAACAACTTTGTAAATACCAGATTTATAAAATGAAAAATTTGACACAGTAGGGATTTTCCCTACTGTTTATTGTCAAAAACAAATTCTAAAAAAATTCTGGTGTAGCCTATAGTATATCCCACTCACGTTTAAAATATGAACTTTAAATACTTTGTATTACAAACTACACAAATTAACAAAAGTGTGGATCTAAGTATGCATATTTTTAAATCTCCGAGTTTCGTCAGATTTGTTATTTTTATATAGCCGATCATATGAATTATTTCAAACTGATATTTTGCACGTTGGTGGAAAACATCAAGGCTACATCCAGATTTTTTTCCAGAACTTTATGAAAGTCGCAAATATTATTTTAGAATTTTTTGAAATGGAGGGAGCACTGGAGCTCGAGAGCCAAAAATGCTTTTCGCAAAGATTGCAAGATTAAAAATAAAAAATATATATGCTTACTATTGGGCCACTTATTTTTTTATATGTATTGGGCCACTTCTAATGAGGCCTATTTTTTGAGCTCCTTCAGGCGACGGGAGGCACGGCGAATCCTATATATCGCCATACGGCGACGCTCCAGGCGCGCGTCGCCGTAAGGGGAGAGCGCGTCGCCGCACATGGGCCGGCCCATCAGGTGACGTTTTCTTTCCTTTTCTTCTCTTTTTGTTTTTTCGTTTTCGTTTTCTGTTTCCGTTTTTCTTTTTCTTTTTCTTCTGTCTTCCTTTTCTTTTTTTCTTTCCAAAAATTAAAATGCAAAAAAGTTGATTTTTTTCTTTTTCTTTTTCTTTTTTTCTTTTTTCTTTTTCATGTTTTCGTTTTTCTTTTTCTTTTTCTTTTCTGTTTTCTTTTTCTTTTTATTTTCCTTTTACGTTTTCTTTTTCTTTTTCTGTTTTCTGTTTTCGTTTTATTTTATTTTTCTTTTTATTTTAATTGTGAACGATTTTCATTTTCTTTTTCTTTGTCGTTTTCTTTTCTGTTTTCGTTTTCTTTTCTGTTTTCATTTACTTTTTTATTTTTATATTTGTTCTTTTAATTTTTATTTTCCTATTTCTTTTCTTTTCTTGTTTTTCACTTTTTATTTTCTGTTTTTTCGTTTTCTTTTCTTTTTTCCTTTTGTTTTCACCCCCATTTTATGTTTTTAAAATTCGTGCAAAAATAGTTTCCGGTCACCCCATTTTATGTTCAATTTTAAAATCGTTCAAAAATAGTTTCTGTTCCATCGCTTTTTCTGTTCACCTTTTAAAAAATTCAAAAAAGTTTCCGTTCACACCCCATTTCTGTTCATTTTTTTAAATCGTTCAAAAATAGTTTCCGTTTACTGACCTTTTTGTTCAATTTTGAAATCGTTCAAAAATAGTTTTCGTTCACTTTTAAAATTGTTCAAAAATAACTTTCGTTCATAAACATTTTTCTGCTCATGTTTTAAATCTGTTCAAAAATATTTTTTGCTCACCGACGTTTTTCTTTTCACTTTTTCGAATCGTTCAAAAATAATTTTCGTTCATTTTAAAATCGTTCAAAGATAGTTCCGTTCATAAACCTTTTTTGTTAATTTTTAAAATAATTAAAAAATAAATTTCGTTCACCGTCCTTTTTTTGTTCACTTTTTAAAATCATTCAAAAACAGTTTCCGTTCACACCAAATCTTTTTTGTTCACTTTTAAAAATCGTTCAAAAATAGATTTTGTTCACAGTCTTTTTCGTTCATTTTAAAATGTTCAAAAATAGATTTCGTTCGCCACCCTTTTTTGTTCACTTTTTAAAATATTTTTGAAAACGGATTCCGTTCAGCCTCAATATTTATTCATTCTTAAAAATCGTTCTAAAAAGTTTTCGTTCAACCCCATTTTCTGTTCATTTTAAAAAATCGTTCAGAAATAGGTTTCGTTCACCGACCTTTTTTGTTTATTTTTAAAATGGTTCAAAAATAATCCGTTCAACCTCATTTTTTTGTTCATTTTTTAAAATCGTTCAAAAATAATTTTCGTTCACTTTTAGAATCGTTCAAAGATAGTTTCCGTTCATAAACCATTTTTGTTAATTTTTTAAAATCTTTCAAAAATATTTTTTGTTCACCGTCCTTTTTTTGTTAACTTTTTAAAAATCGTTCAAAAATAAGTTTCATTCACTTTTGTTCAAATTTGTTTCGAATCTAAATTTGTTCAAATTTGAATTTTTGTTCCGATTCAAATTTTTGTTCCGATTTCAAATTTGATATTTGTTCATATTTCGAAATTTGTTCCCATTCGAATTTGTTCGAATTCAAAAATTGTTCCGATTTGAATTTTGTTTTCAATTTGAATTTTGTTCAAATTCGAATTTTGTTCTGATTCAAAAATTGATCAGATTTTAAAATTGTTCAGATTTGATTTTTTCCAGATTTGAATTTTGTTGAGATTCAAAAATTGTTCGGATTTGATTTTTTGTTTAGATTTCAAATTTTTTCGAATTCTAATACTACTCTCGTAATCCACGGAAAAGTAGTCGCCACGGAAAAAAAAAACGGCCACGAAAAAGTCCTCGCAAACAGTCTTCCCGCGTGAAATTGGGCCGGCCCATTTAGCTACGGGGTCGCGGACGGTCGCTGTAAGGCGACGTAAAGGACTTCCCGGGAGGCACCGCATGGTTGACATACTACTCCACAAAGAATTAAGCCCAACGCACATCGGCTTGGCCCACAGGTGCGTCCCCACTGCATCAGCCCTCGCCGCCGTAAATCCGAAACATCGCGTACCCCAAAACCCTAGAACCTCCATTCGGGTCGGCGATAGGGCCGTGCCGCCGCCTCCTTCATCCCTGCCCTGCCCGGTGACCCGAGCTCTCCGTCACCCTCCTTCCCCTCCTTCCCCCATCCTCCTGGTAGCACCTCCTTGCCTAGCCAGGGCACACTTCTCGGTTGGCAGTGACCAATTTCTGGCTCGCCGGCCACTGTAGCGCGGCAACAGAGTTCAAGCGCGTGTAGAGGAAGGGCTAGTCCAAGCAGCGGCATCAAAGATGAGCGACGACGTGATATGGCACTGCATCCGCCACAACCACTGCAGCTTCATGGCAAAGTACTAGCCCTCTCAGACTCCCTTGTTTCTTGCCTCTGTTTAATTTTTGTTTTCTCTCTGATGAGATGCTGGTGATTTGCGCAGGATCACGACGGGGATTTTTTGCCGGAATCCGTACAACGCCACGGGCATATGCAACCGGAGCTCCTGCCCGCTCGCCAACAGCCGCTACGCCACCATCCGTGACCACGACGGTGATTACCGCACACTGCCCTCCTCTCTTTTAAAGTACGGTGTTCGATTGAACAGCTTTTTGGACTGAAAATTGGGCCATTCCTTAAAAGCCATGGTAACCTTAATTCATGGGGATGTGCTTTATATCCTGTTTAGGACGACAAACAAGTGTTCGATCAGTCACTGAACTGATGGAATAAATTGTAAAACCTAAGCATGAGTTATATGATTTCCTTGAGATGCTGTTCAACAGTAAAACTGATATATTAAGGAAAGTTCTTGATGCATGATTCAGAAAACAAGTTTCTCAGAATCCTAATTTGTGCCTTGCACTATATGAGCTAGATTGAAGCAGCTACCTCCCATACATGCTACCTGCGTGATGTGAAAGCAACACTGTTCTACATGTAGTCATTGTGGTTTGCAGAGGCTAGAGTAACTTAAAATGTTGGATGCTTCAACCACTGCTCTAAATGTCGTGGTCTGGATGGTTTAGTTAGTGTGCTTGTACTTCTGTTTGGAAGGAAAGCTATACTAATCATCAGAAAATCGCAGATTGTTTGTGACTTTTGGCCCGTAATCAGATAACATCGTAACTTAAAAATGTTCCATATGTTTGGCACCCCCCCCCCCCCCCCCCCCCCCCCTCTCTCTCCATCTTCTGACCCATGAATCATGATAGCCTCGATCTCTCCACACCAGCGAGATCCATGGCGTCTGGTTGGCATCGGAGGCAGAGAAGCCACAGGCAGGAGCACAAGGGGACTGCATCCCTCGCTGTGACCATGGAAGCACGGCTCGCCATGGCAGACAGCATACCGGCTGGCGAGGCGCTGCTGGGTCTGGGCTGAAAAACATCCGACGAGGTAGCTGGCCCATATTGTCAGCGAAGAGGTGGATCTGTATGAACAACGGTCATATGAGTTTGGGCAATTTTGATTTTATTTTTAGCTTGTTCTTCCTCTTGATGCCTGGAAATTTCCATACGCACTACATCAAAACCCCTTGCGTGCAGTTTTGCTCGTTGTCATTGTTTTGGATTTGGATGCATTGCTTGCAAGCTGATACAGAGTTGCTATTCAAAAAAATATTATTGTCTGATCCAAACATTGTATATACTTACCATTAACAAAACAAAGAAAATTGAGTTCTTCTTATTCCGTCCCACTACCTGCGTTCCATTACCTTTTTTGAACCATACACCTTGTCAGTCATACTGCTGTTCTTTTTTTATCGGTCATCCAGGTATTTTCTACTTATACATGAAAACTGCTGAAAGAGCTCATCTGCCAAACAAATTATGGGAGAGAGTCAAACTACCCAGGAATTATGAGAAAGCAATGGAAGTCATCAACAAGCATCTCGTATGTATTTTCAGCCGCTGGACTTTTTTCACTCCATGTGAGCCTTATTTGTCTCATCGCTTACCTTTTCTTTCGATATGTAGGAGTTTTGGCCCAAACTACTTGTGCACAAGGTCAAGCAGCGGCTGACAAAAATGACTCAGTATCGGATAAGGATGAGGAAACTTCAACTGAAAGTGAGGTAAGGACTTCTTGTGTTAGTGTCCACAACATATTGTTTCGTAACAATTATCCGCTCCTGACTTCTGAGTGTGACCTGATAGTAGGAAATGGGATATTCTTTAAATGTTACATTGTAAATGATCGATGGAAGATAATATAGTAATTAGTTCATGTTAAATTTTATGTGGTTGGCATTTTTCTATTTGCTTTCTCGCTTGATTTGATAAAACCATAGAAAAAAACTTTTGAGGGCGTAATGGAGTACTTAAAAAGTAAGTTAAAACACGATCACCAGCACTGATCATTTGCCGAGGCTGGTAGATGCTAAAGGTTGTCATTTAGGGGGACACTGTTTCCTGCTCTGCCAACTAGCCTGTGCCCGAGGATCTCCTTAATGTTACCTTGTCGAATCCTGTGACCTATTGTACATATCATCGTGTAGCCACCTCTATTGTCCAGTGCAGTCAATCGTGCAGACCAGCCTTTTGGCCCTGCAGTAGGTGATGGCCTAAATTGATACAGTCAGTCGATACGGTCTTGATTTGTTACTTCCCATGTGGCGATCTTAAGTTATTTGTGAAGCATTAATTTGGACTTTTGCACATGGGAGCAGCTTTGGTTGCCCCAGAAGATGGTGCCACCGCCTTGCCCATGAGCAGCAGCTTGTGCTTCGTGGGTGCATGCGAGCTTTCTCCTTTTGCACTCTCAACAACAGTGCTGCACGTGTCCAGTGCACCTTTTTTACACCTATGCAATGAAGTTGACTGATGGCTTGAGCATTCATTGGTATTTTATATGTGTCGATTATTCTACCCGTTACAGGCATATTACATATGAGCTGCCCATATGAAGAATAGTAACCTACGGAGAGCAAACAAGGAGAAGTGTCCATGTTACCCTGTGCAAGGCACGGGACAAGACAACAACACTCCTCATGTTGCAGCTTATACCTTCTGCAGCTTCAGTCGCCCGGTTCTGGGATCTTGAGTTCTGCTCTGCTTTCAGATTGCTTGATTTTGTTGGAAGCTACTAGGTATCAACCATATACTGGCAAATCTCCCGTCATGGCAGTCTCGCCGCAACTGCCCGTCCATCCCATTCGCCCTCCTTCTCACACTTGCCCCTCTTTAGTCGTCCTGCAGCAGCCTCGTCCTTTCACTCGCCATCCTTCAGTCCTTCTGCCCCACTGTCGTTGTCACCGAAGGTCAGGCCCCCCTCCTGTTCCCTGCTTCTACCCTACTCCTCTCCACTGCTACTGCAGCCATCACCATCTCTCTAGTGAGCAAACTTTTGGAATTGACCAACCTCGCCAGCACTGCTCAGCAGTCCAACTGGCGCGACACCACCCCACTCCCCGCTTCTTTTCTCCCTCCAGCTCCTTGATATTACAGTGACAACAATCTTTTTCTGTCAGTACAGAAAAAACAAAGAATTGACTAGTGATGATGTGAGATACTTGGTGGTATGACATTTGTGCCATTAAGATGTAACCAAGTTCAGTAATATGCTGATTCTTCTTGTTGATGTACATACTTTTACTGTTAACTTCTTTGGCACGTGAAAAGTTCCTAAACGTATTCTTTTGCACTGTTAGAGAGAAGATAATGACAGTCCCCCGGAAAAAGACTCAGCGTGAGTCCAGAAGATTGGAGAAAGCTGAAAAGGCTGCTCAACTAGATAAGGTTATTTTTGCTTATAACCCTCATCAACTTGTCTATTTCAGATTGTCATTCTCTAACATCTGCCTATTATTGGTCAGAGTATTGAAAGTGAACTGAAGGAACGTCTGAAAAAAGGTGTCTATGGTGACATTTATAATTACCCCTTCAATCAGTTTGATACTATCCTTGCGATGGAAGATAATGACTTGGCTACTGAGATAGAAGAAGATGAAGAAGTAAGCACCGTACCGAGTATGAGAATTTAGTTAACTTTGAAATGTTCGCTCTGCCCAAAATCTTTCCAATATATTCTGGTTTCACTTGCAAACACAGGAAGGTGAGATAGAGTATGTTGAAGGTGGTGACCTCGAGATGGGTGACATGGATGATATGGAAGACTTTGAAGGCGTTGGTGGTGAAGATGGTAAACCTCTCCTTGTTTCTACCAATTTTAAGTAGGCATGTTACAGAGTGCGACATGCGATGATGCTTCTTTTTTTTAATGTGTTCACTAGATAATGTGAAGCAACTTTACATTTTATTTATTATGGCCCTTGAAGATCCATTTTGATTTTTCTAATATGTATGAGACGCAGAAATATGTATTTGAACAAAATGGTTATTTAGCGTAGTAGTACTAACTGCAAATCTAACGTCCTTTCAAAAAATATAAATGGATGCAGATGAAGATGATGATTTTGATGAGCCAGTAACAAAGAAACCCAAGGGACCAGGCACCGATTTGAGATCAAAGATTGGGAGAAAGTCTACGAAGGTTATCACGGAGGTAAAACAATTGTTTCTTTATGAATATTCTTGATTTCATGTTACAGTGCGTTGCCTCGTTCAAAATGGTACACTGCATCGCCTAAAAGCATAGATAGAACAAAACACATCTTAATATTGTTTCATTACATATTTGGTGTTAGTAGGGTCAAATAAGTATTAATGGGAATCAGTATCATGCTGTTCTCTTTATTTACATTGTTGAAAGTCCTTTGGATGATTTCTTCATTGGAGAAGTTTTTCGAAAGCAAGCATTTTGGGGATAATATTAAATACTCTTTCAAAATGATTTCCTTCCTCCTGAAGTTAATTTTGAATTAGCACAATTCCTGCTTGATTATAATTTTTTGTCGCTTGTCTCCAACAGGTGGAGCAAGATGAAGACAGGAATAGCAGGCAGAGACACGAAAGTGAGTTCACCCAAGCATGTCCTAAGTAATATGCTCGGTGTTGGTGATTATTTTTGCTGTACGTTAGATGATCTGCCTTTATCTTCTCATGATAATCTGTTGGATCCATATGATGTTTTTTTTGTTGCTGAGAAGATGGAAATTTACATGAGTTCTGACTTAAAAACAATATATTGTACTCGAGTCTATTCGGTCACTCTGTAATCCGAAACAGGTTCTGTAATTCCCCCTTGCAGTGTTGCAGCGGACACAAACATTTAAGGCCAAGTTGTGTAATGTGATGCTTTTAAATTCATAATTACCTAGTGATCAGAAAACCACACCACTCCAGTCAATGTTGAAAAAAGATGTCGAGGAGAAATTGCGCTGTAACGTCAGTGTCCACCGAGACAAGATTAGGTTGGTAAGCCCCGTTCGATATTCCAATTGTGTCGACTACTTGGTGACAGTTTGATACGGGGAGGGCTTGTCTCGTTCTCATGCATTGACCACGGGAAGAACTCGATGAATCAACCACGGGAAGAACACGAGAAAGAACGAGGGAAGAATGAACTGAAAGCGATGGAAACATGAAGCGGAAGTGGAGAGAAATTCCGAATCGTGTCCAAACTAAGCTCTTGAATCTCAATTACAAATCATCTGTGCACCGATAAAATAGAAACCAAATTAAGCAAAGGCTGGAAATTCACTTACGATATCTTTTCTTGACCGAGACGGGAGCTCTCCTGCAAGCGCCGCCGCCACCACCTCTGCCTCCACCATAGATCGGTTCCCCTCCTCCGGCCGGCCTCGCCGGTGTCGCGAGGGGTGGGGAACCCGATCTATGGTTGGAGTTCTTAATAAAAATAGTGTTTTCAATAGATTTGATTAGGATGGATTTTGGTGCCATCTTCTTCATCAATGGAGTTTTCATCATCTACAATAAGCAATCTTCGGTTCTTCCATCGACGACGAGATCTTCTTCCCGACGTCAATGGTGGTGCTGTAAGACTAAATTTGTCTAGGTTTGGTCCTTCAGATCTTGCTTCGCCGGATCGATTTGGATCTTTTCTTATGATTGCCGCGAGGATTGTCCTCGCAATATTTGTCCCGGCTGTTACGTCCTCGACAATGGTGATTCGTACTCTCGGCTCCCAGCGACGTCGACCAAGCTGTCCGGTTGTTATTCCCTGAAATATTGATGTTGGTACTCTTGCCGATGTTGGTTGATTAACTTAATGGCTGCGTGCGTGCACGTAACCTTGGCATTGCGGCTCAAAATTATGGGAGAACCCTCGTTGGTATTCGCAGGTCTGTGGATTGGTATCTTTGTCGCTCTACAGCTGCCTTCAGAAAAGTTCAAGATTGTCTCATGGAAGAAGAAAGAGTTTGAAGATTTGCTCTTGTCTTTTAGACTTTATTTTGTAATCGCTGTAGTCAGCTCATGTATCTCTACCATATACTATTCGCTACTATAATATATGGTATTAAGTGTCAAAAATAATAATTAAGCAAAGGCTGACACATTCACAAAAAAAAGTGAAGGCTGACAAAGAAGAGGAGTAGGGATTTCTAAATACTTAGTTCCAATGATCCATCTAGTTTTTTTTTAATTCGAAAATCATGTTTACAAGTTTCTAAAATTTCAAAAAATCGGATGTACCCAATGATGTATGTTACACAGGTGCAAAATCTTAATTTGAAATACTTTATATGCTAAGCTACCAAAATGAAAAAAAAGTATGGATGTGAGTATAGTGAATAATTCATATCTTTAAAACTCCAAAAATTATCAGATTATGTCATTTTGTGTAGCCCAAAATTCAAATAACTTAGGGTTGCGATTTTTTTTTGCATACTTGTATTGTACATCGTATAAATACAAAATCAGAGTTTTCTAAGACTTGCATGATTTTGATTTTTTTTAAAATAAAGAGATTAGTGATGCTCGGGAGCAAAACAAATTTTTCGAAAGAAGAGGCCTTTGTAGTCCGGAAAGTGAAAAAAGAGGCCAAGCTACATGTAGCTCGATTTTCCAAAAACAATTGAATCTGCATTTTGTGTTTCAAAAAAATTGAAAAGATTCCTAGGTGTGGAAAATATCGAGATCTACCATTGCGCAAAATTTTAAAGAAAAAATGGTTGTATTTTCACCTGGGAAAAACAAACAGACATGTAGGTAGTCCAAAAATTTCGAAATTTAGCCAGATTTGTCATTTTGTCTCCCAGAATAATACAAAATTTGTCTTGAAAATTTACACAATGGTAGATCTCGACTTTATGGACATCTAGTATGTTGTTTTTTGAACTTTGGCACACAAAAATGCAAATTCAAAATTGTTTGGAAACCGAGCTACATGTAGCTCGGCCCCATAATGCCGCTCTCCCTTGTAGTCACTACAACTAGATCGCTTGGGAAGAGGTCTTGGGTATTCCACAAAGAGATGATATTGACTCCACAGAGGGTGGGAATGAGCAAAGTTCAATTATATCTTATCGTATTTGTCTATCTGGAGATAGAGGTGTTGGCGACCTAAATTGCCACACAACAAGGGGGTGTCATTGGTTGGGTTGTGACGCCCTCCGGGTGACACATTGGATATGGGTTCTCCTTTTCTTTTTCGTCTCTCGATCTAGAAAAAATATTGACTCTTGTAAGTGGACACAAGATGGCGAGGAGCAGCGTGTGCCGTACGGAAAAGAGGGCGCAAACCATGGTGGAGCAATGACATAGAAGCCATGACGACGGCTCACCCCAGAGCAAAAGCCTAGCCATGGTGTCTCGTTTCCTAGAGGGACGGAAAAAAAACGAAGCTGTATGTAACTTTATCGGTGGCAGTAGTGGGTAACTTTCTTCAACTTGAAGGGTAATTTTAATGACGTGTCACAAGAAACTTTTTTCCCTTTTATTATGAACTAGTTAGCATATACGTGCAACGCACCGTCTCACACGATTAAAGGGGCGATTTACAAGTAGTAAAGACCATATAGTTACCAGGATTTATATTGATTACTTCTTTTACATTTTTTGCATGGGTCCTAGATTTTATATTGTAAACGATGCTTATGTAATCATCATGGAGCACAACAACCTCACACTGCAACCAACAGAGAAGGCTTCTCGGCACAAATTATTAAGGCGTGCTCCTTGGACAAATTTCGGTACAAATTATGTCATATCATTATTGTAACACTCGTATCCTCATCACAACCTTTAGCGGTGGCACCGCCTCGGCCCTCGTCGTCTGTATGTAGAGGGGAAGAGGAAAAGCCCAGGAGTAGGCAGGGGACACGAAGGTTGTCGCCATCCTTTCGTCGTTGTTGTCGTGGAATATGCCCTCATCCTCGTGGGATTCACGTGGCGCTCGCCGAGGCTACACTTACATGCAAGGAAGTTATCTAGGACATTCATATTCTTTCTTCTACATTTTAATAATGTTTTATAACACACATTATTTAATAATATTCTATTCATGTCATGTTAAACTGCAACTTACTATATGATCATGTCAAGTTCAGGTCAAATGATCATGTAAAATTCAGATAAATATATAACTATTATAAGATATAAAATTCAGATAATTCAAACAATTCTTTAGCAATTCACACATCGCAAGATTCTTCTGTTGCCTTTCTACGCCACACATACAGTGTAACAAATAGAAAATTCTAACCTGATTTACTGATTTAGATACGTAGATGATTCATACTACAAGTACACGGACGACTTTTTTTTTCAAATCGACTGATCCAACTTCACAGCACAGAGAAAAATTCCTTTCCTTCACTGTGTTCTTCCAGCCGAGCAATCAATCATCACCACTAATATAAATATAATATAAAAATATAAAAAGTGATAAAAAGAGAGAGAGGTGGCAGATTCAACAGATCCTGACTATCAAACCACTAAATCGAACGACTGAGGTCGCACCCATGTTTAACGCTAACACACTCCGTCACGGACGCCTATCCAATCCCGCCCGCTAATCCAGCCAATCCCTACGCAATCATCTCGATTAGAAAAAAAAACCACGAAGCATCCATCCATCCGAGGAAACTTCCAATCCGCCCGTCGTCAAGCTTGCCCAACGGGCCCGCCCGTCACCCACGCCGCCGCCGCCGCCGCCGCGCGCCGCCTCATTGCCCACGCCGTCCTACTCCTCCAAGCATCAGCGGAGCTTCGGCAGGGTGAAGGTGAGCCGTCGCCCCCCCTCTATTTTCTGCACAACGTTGCATTCTGTCTTGGTCTGGGAGCGATTAGACTTTCTTCACCGGTCTGGAAGACCACCAGCGCATCCTGCTCCCATGTGCTTCACTGGGGTAGCTAGCAAAAAAAGATTAACTTTCTAAAGTACCGTCGTTAGATTAGCTAGCAGAAAAGAATAGAAGATTAACGGCATGAACTCACGTAATTTTAGATACAAGGCACAAAGTGCCCAGCTTTAAATTAATAAAGCCAGAAACGGCAAGTATTACAAGTGCTGAAAGACAGCGTACAAGCACCGATACATCAAGAAAAAGAAAACACATGGAAGAACAGCTTGATCATCAGCACCCTCGACCGGCTCCATGATCTGTCCTGAGCAGGCACACAAGAGCTACGCCATGAATGGGCACCATCGTCGCCCTCAGAAGGTCCTCGCTGTTGCACAGCCATCCGTTCCACCTCTGAAGAAGGCCCCTGCCTTCTCGCCCTGGCTCGAAGGGCGCCGTACCGTCGAGAGGTGGAGCTGCTCCCCTGAGCACGCATGGACATGGCAGACAGGAAGCAAAGAAGAAGGACAATGAGCACCGCCTCACCAGGCAGCAGCACGAGCAATGCCGTCAGCACATAGCACAACACCGGACACGCAAACTGTTGGACAGGAACGCCAAAGAAGTGCGGCGAGAAGATGAGTGGCGACACCGGAACACGGCCAAGCCTTCGGCTCAACCTACCGTCAGGGAAACAATGCTGCCGCAGAGGGGACCCTTCCCCTCTCGCCCAGGCTCGAGGGCGCCGACCCGCAGGCGAGCAAGGTCACTGAGAAGGGAGCAACTAAGCTGGGCCAACTACCAGCAGCGCCACCGAGGAGAAAAACCGCTACAACTGCACACCACCTGTCGCCGAACTCGCCCACCTCCCTCGCTGTCCCAAGACGCTGCCTCCAAGGAGGGTGCGACGCAGGAGCGCCGCCGGCGCCCAATCTGAAAGATTTGGGCTTTCACCCGTGACAGAGAGGGAGGGGAGAGGGGGAAAGGACCTCGATGCCGCCTTCAGGAAGTAAGACGCCGACCGGAGCCGCCGTCAACATCGTGGCCACCACCGGTGGCCAAGGGTTTCCCCTGGTCCAGCGCCCCATCTCCGGCCACCCCCACCAACAGCAAGGCGCACCAGGGCTGGTGGGGTGGAGCAAGAGGCAAAGGGGAGGGCAGTACCTTCAGATCTTGCTTGGAGACCGCCGGGGAAGCCTCCACGCCGCGAATCCACGTCCGCCGCCACCTCGCTGCCCACGCAGCCGAGGGGAGCGGCCTGCAGCACCAACGCCCGTCACCCGCCGCCAGGTCGACGCCGCCCTCTCCGCGCGAGGCCGCCGCCTCAGATCCAGAAGCTCCCCACCACCCAGGCGAGAGATGGAGCAGCGACAGCCCGCCGCCACCTTCCTCGGCGGCCGCGCGGGTTTTCCCGCCGGCTACCTCTGGCGGCGGCGAGACGAAGGAGGAGAGGGGCGAGGAAGTGGCGTTGCTAGGGTTTGCGCCCCCGGTGTCGCCCCTGAACTCACGTAATCATGCATGGACAGACCAATTTTCTAAAGTACCGTCATTAGATTAGCTAATTTTTTTATGACAGACCATCTTCGCAATAGTAAACTATGGAGGAGTAGCTTTACATGCTAATTTCGATCTGTTTATTGTGGTTACAGTTTTTGCATTCACATCTTTATGCCGAAAGAGTCCTATTGCATATGTGAAACCGAATTCACATTGCATCCAGAGATTACACATTTTCTTTTCGCTGGTGAAACTAGCTTGTAATATTATTTCATGGTTCTGGTTACATCAAGTAACATACCCGCAGTGCAAGCAGCTGAAGTAGCATGAGCTCGAGCTCTTATGCCGGCGAAGGATATTGATTCAGATGGTCTGTCTTTAAACATATCACAAAAAACAATTTGAATCAATCAGACGAGGGTAACCTGTATTCCCCCTTTAAAGAGTTTATTCAAGCTCCGCCACTGCCTCCAAGGTATCTTTTGTGCTCATATTGGATTGTGCACATGAATTGCAGACGACTTTTTTTGTTTTCAGATTGTGAAGTATGTTTTCATATAAACATTGTTAACTATATGCCATTATGCCATGTTCGTTATGATAGATGTTTGTTTATTATGATTCCAAGATCAACGGGCTTTAAACATCTCATGTTGAAATTAAAAATGTATTAGACTTGAAGTCATATCTTGATATTCTATTAATAGGTTTATAAACCACAATCGTCGGTCACCGTAAGTCCAGTCGGGAAAACCCTTTCCCGACCGACAAAATTTTCCCGACCGACTGTTTGACAGGTATAGGAAAACTTTCCCGACCAACATATTCTTTCCCGACCGGCGAATCCCTATACCTATAGACGAATCGAACGACGGTGAGCTTGAGCTCGCGTTTCTTTTTTTTTCAACTTTAGGATCAAAAAATGGTTAGAGACCTTGGACTCGTCTTCTCCCCCGCTATAGTAAAGGAGAAGCGATTTGTGAAATCGCCCGGCCGATCCACCTTGCCGGCGGCGGCTCGCTGGTTCCCCTGCCCTCCGCCGGCCGCTCCGGCGGCGGGAGGGTAGGGGAACCCCGGATCTCGTCTCGTGTACAGGTAGGTTTGGGTGGGCTCTTCCCTGGCGGCGTTGGAGAGGCGGCGCGGTCGGGGCGTGGTTTGCAGGTGGAGGTCGTCCTCTTCGCTGGCGCGGCTCGGCGGAGCTTCGCCACGGATCTTCCACCACCATCATGCTCGCAGCTCCTGGGAGCTGTGCTGCGTGATTTCCCTTCGCCGGTGGCCGGGGTGCGGCGGCGCCGGATGTGCAGAGTTTCGGAAGCTGAAGATGTGGAGAAGCATGGCGATGGCGTTGGAGCTCCAGGGTGGAGGCCCTGTGGGTTCGAGGTTCGTCGACTTCCCGTCCGTAGAAGGGCTCCGTCTGATCCAAGGCTTGGGAGGAGTTGCGGCGGCGCGCCGGCGGCATGTCCTGTTGCTCGTCAACGGCATCGGGTTCCAGCTGGACTGATATGTATTTTTGTGTTTGTTCTGGACCTCCTTGTAACGACTATGTTTTAATATATCTTCACTTCCCCGCAAAAAAAAAGGATCAAAAAATGGTTTGACCCGGTCAAAGTTGTTTGGTGCTCGACATTGGAACAATCTGGATCGTTGACTGACAATTTAACGGTATAGATTTAATATATACCAACATTCTTTTTTTGAAACGGAACAACTTTATTAATTAGAGAATATGCTACATCGTTTGCCACGGATCCTCAGGCCAAACAAATGACTGAGGTCTCTCCGCATTACATGTTCTAATTCCCCGGAGGATGGAACGCACGCGTCCTCCGCCTTCATCATGCGACGCGTGTCTCTTTTGGGGCCGCAGGACCGCTCCTTCCCTATTTCCTTTTTTACTTCCCTTATCCTTTCCCATCCTCTGCTACTACTAGTCACACAGAAATTTCCCTTTGTATGCTTCATCTACCACAAGCCATCGCCGCGTCGGCTTCTCCCCTGCTGTCACACCCCTCTCACCCGCCGCCGTTCTTCTCAGCCGGCGTGCTGCCATCGTCTCTAGCCCCCATCTCACATCTCCATATCCCCAATAGCTCCCAGGCAGGGGGCGCTACGACGGTGACAACGCCATGAGTTGGGCACGATATCTCTTCAACAAAATCGCCGGCGCTCTCTCCTCTCCGGCCAAAATTGCCGCTTCCACCGTCGTTTCCGACTTGTAGGGTGCCAGATGCATGCATCATCTCCTCGGTTCCCCGCTGCATGCAGTCGGCGAGGGAGGAGCAATTCTGTCGTCGATCTACAACAAGGGGAGGCGACGGTGGCGGCGGGACGGTGTCATGAAGCCAAGTCGTCGGTGCTGCGACAACAGCCATGGACGACTTCCTCTATAGCTACGGGTGTTGCCCTCTGCGCTCGAAGGCATCACCGATGCTACCGGCGGAGGACGAAGATGCTACCGGTGGCGCGCCCCGGTGCTGCCAGACCTCAGGGGCGGTGCTGCCATGGGGATGGCGGTGCTACCGCCTGTCGGCGTCAGCGGTGCTGCTGCCATGGCGGGCAGTGGTGCTCCTGTAGAGAAAATTTGTTTTCTGATTTTTTGCGTCTTTTTTCTTCTCCTCGTGCAAATTTTACGAAGGTTTGTAGCACAATTGTTTCTCTTTTGATGCAAATCCATAGATCATCTGTAGCAATTATCTTTTGTTCATACATTTTTTTCTTGATGTTCGGTGAAAATGTTTGGAAGTTTTGTAGCAATTTTTATTTTTTTGATGCAAATCCTTAGAGCTATGTAGCAATTATCCTCTCTGAATGCAAATGCACATAATTATTGTAGCAAATTTCCTTTCTCACATGCTGCAATTTTTTCTTCACGGGAGTGCTGCAAATTTCAGCGTGGTCTTAATTTTTGAAACTGTTGTAGGAAAAAAGTTCTCTTTGGATGCAAATCCTCTTATATTGTTGTAGCAAATTTCCTCTTTAAATTATGCAATCTTTTCTTCACCAGGTGCATTGTAGCAATTTTATATTTTTTGATGCTACCGAAGGATGCCATACGTGCTACAAGTGGCATGCACCGATGCTACCGGTGGTGTGGAAGCCACCCTCGCCGGAGTTGGACGGCGGTCAGGTGTGCAGCTGACCGGCCTATGGCGACAGGATCAGGACTCACCTGTGCGCTCGAGCGCGACGACGCCTTCTCCGGCGAATTCTCCGACTCCAGCGACTTCTTTGATGACAGCGCCTTCTCCACTGACGGTGGGCGGAGCAAAGGGGGACGAGAAAAGGTTCTGCGCGGCGCCATGGGCGAGAGAATTTTTTTGGGGTTTTTTTCATGTGCGAGAACCAGAACGTAGCGACCTTTTTATTTCCCTCGTTGACCAGTAAACGGGACACATGTCGGCCTCTCCACTCGGGGGATCGGGCGGAAAGATCCCCGGGGGAAGCTTTCTAATCCCCCGGAGGATGGAACGCACGCGTCCTCTGCCTCCATCATGCGAGGCGTGTCTCTTTTGGGGCCGCACCACCGCTCCTTTCCCTATTTCTGTTTTTTACTTCCATTATCCTTTCCCATCCTCTGCTACTACTAGCCGCACAGAAATTTCCCCTCGTATGCTTCGTCTACCTCAAGCCATCGTCGCGCCGGCTTCTCTCCTACTGTGTCACCCCTCTCACCCACCGCCGTTCCTCTCAGCCGGCGCGCCGCCGTCGTCTCCTGCCCCCATCTCATATCTCCATATCCCCAATAGCTCGCAGGCAGGGGGCGCTACGACGGTGACAAAGCCATGAGTTGGGCAAGGTATCTCTCTGTCGGGGGGCTACCCTCGGGTAGGGTCAAGGCTTGGCATAAAGATGAGTTTAAAGATATGCCGAGGTACGGAAAGGGCCGACCTGTTTGGGCCTGGGAGAATCCGAGCTTCATCTTGACCTGGAGAATATGAAGGCCGACCTATCTTGGCCCAGAGGGGTCCGAGGTATCCCGTTGGCCTGGGCCGTAGTTCACTGTCCGAGCTATGTTCAGCCGACCTACTACCTCGGTGCTATGGTTTATATGGTGAGTGCAGGAGAAGCTGTTTGAAGGAAGTAATATCCGAGGTGGTCGGATCTTAAGTACAAGACCTGAGGTAAGGAGCGGGAGCAAGACCCGAGCTAACCAAGGCAGGAGGCCGTAGGTCGGGCAGGAGTCAATGCTCCTGTCACTTCCAGCCTGGTACAAGAGCGCCTGACGCGGGAGCGTCTGTCACGGAGCCTGGCAGAGGCGTGCCCCGGGTTCGGCGGGGCTGCACGTCTCTGACCGCTGACCACGCGGGATCTGGGAAAAGGCTACAAGGTAGCTCTGCCAGGCCACGTCCTGTCTCTGTCAGAGGAGACATGCTAGTTCTGCCGTTAGGCAACAGGAGATGGGCAGGCCATGTCTTGTCCCTGACAGGGGTACGATGGTGACCAGAGCAGAGGCATGGCTACAGTGTTCAGCGAGGGGCACAACGGTAACTCGGCTGGCCTATATAGTGGGCTTCACCCCCTCCTGCTAGAGGGATCGATCGAGAGAGAGAGAAAGGAACCTCGGATACCCCGGAGACACCTCGGATTTAGCTCGGAGTTCCTTCTTCCTCCCGGGTAGCTCCATCTTTTACCTCAAGTTCTCACCATTGTATCATCATACAGCTCGAGGAGCAGCTTGTACTGGTCACCTTGAGCTATACACCGAGTAGGATAGTGCTGCAGTAGGGGTGTTACCTCCACAAGAGGGCCCCGAAGCAGGGTACATCGTGGTGTGCTTTGTGTTCTTGGTTTCTTGTTTTCTCGTTCGTGTTCTTTCGTGTTCTTGCTTGTGCACTTCTTGAGTGCATAAACCCTCCCCGGTTTCCCCCAACGACCATTCGGCCCCATCTTCTTCAGGCTGTTGTGATCCAACAGGAGGTTCTTGAAGATCTTTGTCCGAGCATTGTTACACTCCTGAAAAAATAGAGAGATCAGTTCGAAGAGATCCGAGGTCTTTTTAGCACCCGAGGCCCGGGGACTTGCCATTGGCCTCGGGGACTCAGCATGGGAGAAATGACAAGTTTTTGATATTCAAGCCATGCAATTTTAACTCGGTGGAGTGTCAATTGCTCAACCCGAATCTCGGGGACTGGGAATAGTGTATGTTTGTCATTTGGTTTCAAAGGAAGAAAGAGAGTTGCGTAAAGAAACTTACCGAGGCCTTCTTGCTGCAATCAAGGATCGCAGTCTGCATGTTGTAGATGGACTGGAGCACGGCGCTAGGTCCAACTGGAGCTGAATCTTTCTTCTGCTTCTTCTGCTGCTGTTGCTGCTGGTTGCGCGCAGCTTGAGACTTGGGGGAGAGACGAGGCTCCTGCACGGTCTTAGCCGGAGTCTTGGCGCGATCTGTCTCCGAATTCTTCTGAGGAGGCGGAGGAGTCTGATCTCGGCGGGGAGCAGAGTGCCCCAGGCCGGAGTCAAAGCTCGGCGGTGGAAGTTCGGCGGAGGAGACACGCACCGGGGAGGAGATGGTCTTCTCCGGGCTGCAGAGGTCAATGGACCGTTCTGGAGGAGAGGCTCTGGCGGGGCTGCCGAGGTTAACCTCGACCTCGGTTGTCTGAGCTTCAACCACTGGAGGCAGTGGTGAATGTATCGAGCTATGGCTCTGTTTGATCTGCCGAGCCGGGCTAGACGAAAAAGAAAAGATTAAGTTAGAGTAAAAAACTTAACCTCGGAACAGCGTGAAAGGTAAAAAGGAGCAAGGTACTTACGCATCTTCTTCCACGGGGCCTCGCTTCTTGTGCCTCGCCGAGGTCTTCTTGGCACGCTTGGCTTTGGGCGCTGCAGTCTCCGAGGTCTTGGAAGCCTCGGCATCCGAGGTACCGGGTCCTGAGCGCTTCCGGGAAGCTGCAGACGCTGGATGAAAGTTCTTATATGTTGGAGGAGCATACGAAATTGGAATAACATTGACAGGTTCCAGAATTTGGCAATCGTCATCATCGTCATCGGGCCAGTCCTGGATGGACGAACGAACTGGTGGGCGGTGCGATGTGAAACCACGAGTCTTACCCGAGGTGGCCTTGGGAATGGGGAGGTGATCCTCATTGTCCGGATCTTCAACCTCGGCGGCGGCCGGGATAGGCAGGTCGGGAGTCCACTCCTTAGAAGAAAGGGGGCCATCCTCGATTTCCTGTCGAGTGAACTTCTGCAGAGGTGGCGAAGTAAAACCGAGTTAGCACAAGGATCAATACAAGGTCGGGGTGAAAATGAAACCGAGGAATATTATACGTCGGGTAAAGTACACTTACTTGAGCTGGAAGGTGATCTCGGTCGTAGGGCTTGACACCCCATTTCCACTTGTCGGGCATGGTGGTCTTGGCGATGGCCCGGATGCGCCTCTTCACCTCGGAGTCATCAAGTTCAAAGGTGCTGTGCCGAGTGGGGTCGTAGCGGCCACTCATGTGGCAGATCTTATGGGCCCGCGCTTGTAAGGGCTAACTCGGCGGGTGATCATGGTGCGCAAGATGTCATCTGCCCCCCAGCTTTTCTCCTGGAGGGACATCATGGTTTGGTGGATCAGAAGAACCTCGGGAGCGTCGGGTGCAGGCTCATAATCCCAGTTGAGTTGGGCAGCGGGGGTTCCAATGGTGAACTCCGGCAAATTGATGAGATCTTCGGTGCCCGGGTTCTTCACATAAAAGAAGGAGCGTTGCCATTTGCGGCAGGAGTCCAGGCCCTGGATCCGAGGAAACTCAGAAGGCGCCGAGGTGAAATCGAGGCCGCCCCGCAAGCGGTCATCTCCTTGTCCACGACCTTCTTGTTCGGGACGCTTTGCTTTTGAGCTGGAAGTACTTGGCCCAGGACTCGATGCTTGGCCATAATCCGAGGTAACCCTCGGAAAAGGTCGCGTAGGCCGAAAGTTGGAGGACGGCATTGGCGGGCAGGTGGTGTGGTTGTAGCCCAATTTGTCCAAGAAATCCCGGAAGAATTTCCCGGCCGGGAGCCCGAAACCACGTTCGAAGTGATCCAGGAAGACGACCCGCTCCCCGGATTCCACCTCGGGTTCGATATCTTCTTTCTTCGGAACCCGGCAGATGAGTTTAGCCGGGATCCGCCGTGAATCTCGGAGCCATTTGATGTCGACCTCCGTGACATCGGATCCCTCCCAGCTACCTCGTTCTCCAGGTGCTCCTTCCTCGGCGGGATCCGAGGCAGAAGACATGTTGACGCTTTCCTGCAGAAGAGGGAGGTTCAACCGGGGTAAGTACCTCGGACAGTTCAGGATAGCCGGGGTAAATACCTCGGATCATTCGAGACGCCGGGCTAAAGGATTTAGGCGGGAAACATGTTTCTACCACTGCGAGATACTAGCAAAGATCTACCGGTGAGCTAAAAAGGGAAATAAATTCGAGTTCATCCAGGGGCAAACCTAAAAGGACAGTGCTACGGGCGCGTCTGATACAAGTCTAGATGAGATCTAAAATGGCTAAAAGAGTGCAAAGGTAGAGCATCGGGTTCCTCAAGTTCATCGGATTCATCAAGATCCTCGAGTTCATCGAAGG
This sequence comes from Poa pratensis, assembly GCA_947311845.1. NCBI lineage: Eukaryota > Viridiplantae > Streptophyta > Magnoliopsida > Poales > Poaceae > Poa > Poa pratensis. The sequence continues at coordinate 1,683,231 of CAMZMU010000095.1, read as the reverse complement.
ATGAACATGTTCATGACAATGGCAATGGAGGGGAAACGAGGAACTCACCGGTGAAGAACGCGAAGGATCGGCGGCGAGTCAACGGCGCACGGCGCAGTGCGCGTACTCCGGTGCGGCGAGGCGCTTGACGGCGGTGCGGAACTGTGCTGCAGAACGGCGATGTGGCGGCGCAAGGCGCGGCGCGCGTCACCAGCAGGGGCTCGACGGCGGCGCTGGAGGCAGAGGGCACGGAGCAGCGGGCGAGTGGGGAAGAAGAAGAAGTTACCCCTGGGCCCCTATTTATAAGCCGCGTGCGGTAACGGCGCACTACCGCGCGGTTACCGGGGAGGCGTGGGATCGTGTGTGGGGGTGAGCGGTTGCGTGGTTGGTGGCCGCACGATCGGCCACATCGTGGGCCGCAGAATGGCAACCGCCAGCCTCGGATTTCCTGTGCTGGTCAGCGCGAGAATCGAGGGGTCGTGGGCGGTCAAGTTGGTCTCGCACTCGAGTGCGCGTGTGCACTGTTTAGTGGGTCCGGCTGACGAAGGCGGCGTGTGGTCAGGACCTGTCTTTCAAAGGTCCGGATTTCGAGGTCCGGGCAGAGATTCTTCGCCACGTGCCTCGGAAGATCTTGAGGCAAGATTGTGCTGAGTCAAACAGCTCGGAAAGTTCAGATTGCAAATCAACCTCGGATGAGATTAAGGTCTGTGGGAAGTACCTCGGCGGAGCTATATTTGAGGTCGGTTTTAGAGGTGGTGCCTTGCTTATTTTGAACCTGCTACGACCCTCCATCCGAGGTCGTAGGACCGCACCAGCTTCGGGGACTAATGTCGGGGGCTACCCCCGGGTAGGGTCAAGGCTTGGCATAAACATGAGTTTAAAGATATGCCGAGGTACGGAAAGGGCCGACCTGTTTGGGCCTGGGAGAATCCGGCTTCATCTTGACCTGGAGAATATAAGGCCGACCTATCTTGGCCCAGAGGGGTCCGAGGTATCCCGTTGGCCTGGGCCGAGTTCACTGTCCGAGCTATGTTCAGCCGACCTACTACCTCGGTGCTATGGTTTATATGGTGAGTGCAGGAGAAGCTGTTTCAAGGAAGTAATATCCGAGGTGGTCGGATCTTAAGTACAAGACCCGAGGTAAGGAGCGGGAGCAAGACCCGAGCTAACCAAGGCAGGAGGCCGTAGGTCGGGCAGGAGTCAATGCTCCTGTCACTTCCAGCCTGGTACAAGAGCGCCTGACGCGGGAGCGTCTGTCACGGAGCCTGGCAGAGGCGTGCCCCGGGTTCGGCGGGGCTGCACGTCTCTGACCGCTGACCACGCGGGATCTGGGAAAAGGCTACAAGGTAGCTCTGCCAGGCCACGTCCTGTCTCTGTCAGAGGAGACATGCTAGTTCTGCCGTTAGGCAACAGGAGATGGGCAGCCATGTCTTGTCCCTGACAGGGGTACGATGGTGACCAGAGCAGAGGCATGGCTACAGTGTTCAGCGAGGGGCACAACGGTAACTCGGCTGGCCTATATAGTGGGCTTCACCCCCCTCCTGCTAGAGGGATCGATCGAGAGAGAGAGAAAGGAACCTCGGATACCCCGGAGACACCTCGGATTAGCTCGGAGTTCCTTCTTCCTCCCGGGTAGCTCCATCTTTTACCTCAAGTTCTCACCATTGTATCATCATACAGCTCGAGGAGCAGCTTGTACTGGTCACCTTGAGCTATACACTGAGTAGGATAGTGCTGCAGTAGGGGTGTTACCTCCACAAGAGGGCCCCGAAGCAGGGTACATCGTGGTGTGCTTTGTGTTCTTGGTTTCTTGTTTTCTCATTCGTGTTCTTTCGTGTTCTTGCTTGTGCACTTCTTGAGTGCATAAACCCTCCCCAGTTTCCCCCAACGACCATTCGGCCCCATCTTAGCCATACCTATGGCATATGCCGTGATCCCACCACGACACTCTCCAACAAAATCGCCGACGCTCTCTCCTCTCCGGCCAAAATCGTCGTCTCCGCCGCCATTTCCCACTTGCAGGGTGCCGGATGTAGGCATCATCTCCTCGGTTCCCTGCTGCGTGCGGTTGGCGAGGGAGGAGCAATTCTGTCGTCGATCTACAATAAGGGGAGGCGGCGGTGGCGGCGCGACGGTGCCGTGAAGCCATGTCGTCGGTGCTGCGACAACAACCATGGACGGCTTCCGCTACAACTATGGGTGTTACCCTCTACTCTCGAAGGCATCACCGATGCTACTGGCGGAGGACGGAGATGTTGCCGGCGGCGCGCCCCGGTGCTGCCAGACCTCAGGGGCGGTGCTGCCATGGGGATGCCGGTGCTACCGCCCGTCGGCGTCAGCGGCGCTGTTGCCATGGCGGGCAGCGGTGCTCTTGTAGAGCAAATTTGTTTGCTGATTTTTTGGGTCTTTTTTCTTCTTCTGGTGCAAATTTTACGAAGGTTTGTAGCAGAATTGTTTCTCTTTTGATGCAAATCCACATATCATTTGTAGCAATTATTTTTTGTTCAGACTTTTTTCTTGATTTTTGGTGCAAATGTTTGGAAGTTTTGTAGCAATTGTTTTTCATTTTTTATGCAAATCCATAGAGATTTGTAGCAATTATCCGCTCTGAATGCAAAAGCACATAATTATTGTAGCAAATTTCTTTTCTCACATGATGCAATTTTTTCTTCATGGGAGTGTTGCAAATTTTCAGTGTGGTGCAAATTTTCGAAACTGTTGTAGCAAAAAAATTCTCTCTGGATGCAAATCCTCTTATGTTGTTGTAGCAAATTTCCTTCTTCAGATGATGCAATCGTTTCTTCACCAGGTGCATTGTAGCAATCTTTTTTCTTTTTTGATGCTACCGAAGGATGCTATAGGTGCTACAAGCAGCATGCACCGATGCTGCCAGGGGCGTGGAAACCGCCCTCGCTGGAGTTCGACGGCGGTCAGGTGCCCAGCTGACCGGCCTATGGCGAAAGGATCCGGACTCGCCTGTGGGCTCGAGCGTGACGACGCGGGAGGCGACGACGCTTTCTCCGGCGATGGTGGGCGGAGCAACGGGGGACGGTGAAAGGTTCTGCGCAGCGCCATGGGCGAGAGGGATTTTTTTGTGTTTTTTCATGTGCGAGAACCAGAATGTAGCGACCTTTTTTTATTTCCCTCGTTGACCAGTAAACGGGACACGTGTTGTCCTCTCCACCCGGGGGATTGAGCGGAAAGATCCCCGGGAGACGCCTAGCGATGTCCCTTTATTATTACGTATAGATGAGAATGGCGATGTGAGATCCACAAAATCTCGTGCTTCTCGAGCTGAAGCTTCCTAGGGTGGTATGGAGTTTTGCAAAAAAAAAATCCTACGTATGGATTGGCGATGTTTGTTATAATGATGTTAAAACTGCATATTTTGGCTGACAACTATAAGAGCCGTTTTGAAGTTGTTGCCTTCAATACACCGATGATATAGTAAGGTACATGGTAGAAATGATGCTGATTTATAAAGTACAAGTTCTACATGGTTGGCTAGTTGATAAAGTTTGAATAGATTAATTGCACACGTGAGTTGGTTTCTTTCACTGCACACATGAGTCTGTTTCTTCACTGCGTACGTTTATAGCAGGATCATGATGCTTAAGCGAGATTTACCTTAGTGGCAATCAATAGTTAGCTTCTTCAAATGATACTAGAGAGTAGCAGAGATTAGCATTCTATCAACAGTAGAGATTGATTTGCGTTTCATTGAATAGGTAATCTCTTCAAATGATAGCAGGGGTTATCACGAAAGCAAATACTAATCAATAAATTATCCTTTTAAAATGTTTTACTTCTTTGGTTGTTGTTCCATGTATATTAGATTTCTGCTCCAGTTCCTTCTTATTACGTTCTCAGCCCATTCACATTTTTTTCATGTTACTAAATAATCTGCACCGCCGTATGCTTCGATGCCATCCAAGTTTGGGAGGGAGGTAAATAAGACGAGCGATTCATGGAGGTGACAATGCAGGAGACACTTGTTGTTGAGAAAATATCATTGGTCTTATTATTGGAATGTTGAATCCATAGTTTCATGCAAATGTTCTAATTTTTTCTAGTTTGTTATTCTTTTTTATTGTACTATATTGAATTGGGTTGGAAAATTTATTACATATGAAACTGTGAATATTTCTTGATATTGTACTCCCATTTTTTGAGCAGTTATTGTTATGCAATATGACTTACGAGTTTGACTTTTTTTGTGATAGATTTTGTGTCGAACATTAACCGTACTAGATTTAGGGGTGCGCCTTGGCACACGACCCCCTGACCCCTGTTTTGACGACACGACATACACGATGCTAATAATCAACGGGTAGAAATAAAAATATCCATATGTAAGACCAGATACCAAATTAGACAAATAATAGAGATAAAACAAACTGGAACAACTGAATGGTATGCAAACAACAATGAACTCGTCATGACGCCTCCTACCGATCAACTGGATACATTTAACCCTGGAAATAAACCTAAGCAGACAACATATATGATGTAGCCCGAGTCACGTCCATCACCATGTCAAGTACTCCAACACTCCACAAGTCACCATGGACATCAAAGGTGAACTCCTTCCTCTATGTGAACCTCGATATGACACCTTGGAATGGTATACTACTTGACCATCGTCACTTTGTATTGCTAGTCATGACGAGTACGAGCCCACGGGAAGATGGCCAAGGCGCACAAGGAATGGAGTCCGACAAGACAGTGGCTTGGAAGAGGAGAAGGAAGAGGAGCCAAACAGCTCCAGGAGCGGTACTACCGCCGCAGCGGTACTACCACCAGCGGTACCGCCCAGATTGGCTCTCTGGAGGTCCCGGCGGCATCTCCAGCGGCACCGCAGCGGTACTACCGCCGCGGTACCACCGCTGCGGGACGCCAGGCGCTTCAGGAAGCCCCCAGCGGTACTACCGCCAGGCGTAGCGGTACTACCGCTGCGGAGCCAGACCAGCATGGGTTGGAGGCCCTTATCCTCTCCCCACCTACCCCCCTTTGTGGTCAAACCTATATATAGGCACCTACCCCCTTCAGATCTAGATAGACTATGTTTTGAGATTAGAGTAGAGCTAGGCTCCCCACCTCAAGACGGTCTCCTTCCTCCCCTTGCGGGGATGGTTCCTCCCGTTGTGAAGATCCCCTTGTGGATTCAAGACCTCTACTTGTAGTTTGACTACACGCCAATCTTTCATCTTCGGGTGACTTTATTGGAGCGGTTCGGTTGACCGTTGGAGAAACAACCATCCAAGATCCCTTCTTGTATCTACTTGCCGATCTCCCACCTTCGTGTGGATTCTATTGGGCCAGTTGGACCGACCGGTAAGGGAAACGGTTCTTGTATCTTGTGTGTGTTCTTGTGTTCGGGGCGTTCTTCTTGGTGTTCTTCGTGTTCCTCGTGTTCTTGCGTGCATTCGTCCACATCCTCCGTCAATCCGTGAAGATCGGGCCACCCTAGTAGTCCCGTACTACACCATATGGTATCAGAGCATGGTTGCCACGGATTTGACTTTGTTTCCCCCCACAAATCCACCAAATTTTTCTTTGATTTTGAGAAATTCAAAAATTTCCACCAAAAATAGCCCCAAATTGCTTTTGGACCGATCTGAGATTCGAGTGCGTTTTTGCAGGTTTTGATCCATAAATCTATTGCTATACTTGTTGATCTACCTTCCTTTGCGTTCCCATGCCCTAATTCCATCATTTGCCCCTCCGATTTGGTGTTTTTCGAGGCGTTTTTCCGCCAAAATCGCGAAAAATCGCGTTCTCGGGCTAAATCTGGGTTCCGTAGCGGTACTACCGCCCCCCCTAGCGGTACTACCGCCCCTACCAGTACTACCGCCAGCGGTACCGCCAAAAATCGCTCTCTGGACGTCCCAACGGTACCTCCAGCGGTACTACCGCCCCTCCCAGCGGTACCTTCAGAAAATTGATTTGGTCATATCTTTTGATTCCGGACTCCGTTTTTGGTGTTCTTTCGCTCGTTTCGAAGCTACGATCAAGGCCTTCGTCACCATTGCGGAAGATCCACCATCCACCACCACAAAAATCCGTGGGCAAGCACGAAACTTCTACAACAAAGGGTGAAGATCGTCGACGAAAGGTATAACATCGCCAACCTTTACCCCTTGCCATTCACGTTGAAAGCCACACTATATTTTTGCGATTAACATGTCCTATTGAGGCTAGCTCTTGATGATCGCTTGGGCTTTGCACATTTGCACCGTGTAGTTTCCGAGCGACCGTTGTATGCGCTAGTTCATATATCTTATATCTTGTTGTGGCATCAAAAAGAAGTGGTTGTGCAAAAGAGGAAGAGTCAAAAGAGAAAAGACTCAAAAGAGTAAAGAAGCAAAAAGTGCCAAATCAAAAGAAAAGAAAAGAAAGAAACACCACTTGCCATATCTTGTAGGAAAGCGCAAGCTCGATGAACATCTTGTAGGTGGTACATTTTGTGCAAATCTTGTAGCCCACTAATAAATTGCAATTGAGCTAGTGACTCTCCTTGTACTTGTGCAATACGAGCTTATAGTCTTCGCTAGGATCATATGATTCTTTACCTCACTTCTTGGTTGCATAAGTCCCATTTATCTCTCCGCGCGTGTGTTTCCTTGAACTACATTCCTATCTTTTGAGATTGACTTGTATTTGCTTTGTGATCATCGTGGTTCTCTACTTGCTTTGACAATATCTTGGTTTCCGGTTGGTTCAATTTGCTTTCCACCTACCATACCTTCCTACCAACTTTTAAGCCGTGTGTGTTTTGGAGTTGCTTTGGATACTTGAACACAAGCATTTTACTTTGTGATCGTTTCCGTTGGTTGTCCACGACGTCCAATACTATCTACAAGGTGAGAGGTTGTGTTCTAGTTCCTTCCGCTCCACATATATACTTGTCTTGTGAGTTGACATGTCTAGGGAGAGCGAATGCAACTATGGAGCCTATGAGGAGGACTACACGATGAGTCACATGGACTATGATGCCTCAAACTTTGAGGGCATGGGGGACTACTACGACTACACCGACAATGACCCCCATGACATGATGGATCATCACCGAGACTTCCGCTACAACTACTCCGACTACGACTCCGTGAGCTTGGATGACTTGGTGGAGCCATATATCGACGATGATTGCTCAAGCTTCACCGACATGGAGAACTACTACGACTACTACTCCAAGTACTCCGACGAGAACTTTGGTTCTACCATGGTCAAGAGCGGCACCACCAAACATCATGGCACAACCCATTATGGTTCAAGCTCAAGATTGAGCAACATGAAAACCACCATGCGTCCATCCCATGAAGCTCCGTCAACTTCAAGAAGGCGCCATGACAAAGACATCGCCAAGAGTGCCAAGCTTCAACTTTATCCATCAACTTCTAGAAGGCGCCATGAGAAGGATAACGCCAAGAGCGCCAAGCCTCGCCATTCTACATCAACTTCAAGACGGCATCCCAAAAAGTGCATCGACAAGGCCAAGCCAAGCCAAGGCCCATCTAGCTCATCAAGGCGCCACAAGAAAGATGCCAAGTTCCAAAATCTCAAGGACGCCATTGACAAGCTTGCCAAGAGCCTACATCCTTCATCTAGCTCATCAAGGCGCCACAAGAAAGATGCCACGGTGGACCACAACATGTCGCCAAGCTCTAGTGGAAGCTCCAAGCCAAGGTCACCAAAGCAACAAGCACGCCGACGCCAACATGAGGAGAAGCATCCCAATGACTTTCGGCGACACCCCACCACTCAAGAGCGTCAACGTCGACATGAGAAAGAAGACAGCGACAAAGGTGCATCCTATGGTGTCCCCTCGTGCTACCACTTCAAGTGCGCCAACAAGAGCTACAAGTTCCATCTTTGATGAGATCATGGCCGACATCGACAAATTCTTTGAGCAAAGCCTACGTCGACGCCAGAAGAAACATGGTCACAAACATGAGGCCGCAACCCCATTGGCACCTTTCTCAAGCACTTCACTTGATACGACTTCTACACCAAGTGCCACCACCACATTGGCCCCCATATGGCAAGATGAAGACCTCCTATGCGACAATTGCCAAGGCCAAGACCATGATCCACGAGAATGTCCCAATCTCTTGTGCCCACTATGCAATAGAAGAGGTCACATGATGTGGGAGTGCAAAGTTGGTGAACAAGAAGGTGCCCAAGATGATGACAAGATGGTCGAGCATGGGATTTTCCCTTCGACCAAGGAGGCGAGTATGGAGAATGCTATCACCTATGACCATGGGTCAAATGATGATGATGCCGAGCATGGGATGTTCCCTTCGGCAATGGAGTCGAGTGATGATGCCCTCACTATGGCATTGACCTTTGGAGGCGAGTTGGTTGAGGAGGTTGAGCATGGGAGTTTCCCTTCAACCTTGGAGGCGTATGGAGATGAGGAAATCGAGCCTATCCTTATGAGCTTGAGTTATGAGATGGTACCAATCCCATGTGAGCATGAGAGCCACTTAGCCCACTTGAGTGAGAGTGAGAGTGAGTTGAATGCCTCCACCATATGTGAGTTTGAGTGCTTTCACTTTGAGGGAATGAGTGATACACCACTTGAGTTGAGAGAGGTAGTTGATAGATCTTGTGAGGTCATTTCGATTTCTAACAACTTAACCTCTACCTCTAGTGTGTTTTCTCATTGTGTGCTAGGTTCCATGGATGATGAGACGCCACTCCTCGTCTTGATGATGCCTCAAATGGAGAAGATGTACATGGAGGATGATGATGATGCCACCCCATGTCTACTTCAAGATGAACAAGTCGGCTACATGGAAGCCCCTACTACTTCAACACCTACTTCACATGAGCGGGACTACAAAGGTATGGGTGTTGATGTGACCATGATCCCGCTAGTGGACATGATGAACTATGATTGTTTGCATGCTATGGATGATTTTCTTGCCCCATCATATGATTCGTTCTTATTCCCCTGTGATACTTTGTTTGAAACCAATGTTGATCATGTGGAATTACCTATTTGTGATGATTTTGCCATGAGCATGCCTTGTTATGAATGTTTCCACTTTTGTCCCGTTGTTGCTTGCAACATGTTGAAAAATTTCTCTTTCATATGTGTTGCTTGCAATAATGTTGAAATGCTTGATAATGAGATTGCCCCCATAGCTTTCTCACTTTTTGGAGATGCTTCGTTTACTCCTATGGACCTTGTTCCACCCTTCACTTTGCATAGTGACCATCCACATAGGTCATTTCCAATTGATTTTCGTGTGGTTGGTGATGTGCAAATGAAGAGACACTTCATGATGGATGATGTGTTCATATACCATGCACACAATTTGTTTCTTTGGCTTTTCATGTGCATTGAGCCTCATGCTATAATGTCAACCTCAATTGAACATGAGTTTACAATAAGAGCTCTTGAGAGCATACATGTGAGTTGTGAAACAAATCCAACTCTAGAATCTTTCTCATGTTTTGCATCAAACAAGTTGAACAATTTCTCTTGCTTATGGTTTGTTTGCAATCATGATGGTGTTTTTGGTCTCTCCTATGACAAGCATGTTTCCTTGATCTTTCACATGAATGATTTATGTGTTGCACCAAGTATGATCAACACTTGTTCTTTCCGATGGCTTGTTTGCAATCATAATGACATTTTAAGCATGTCTTGTCATGAGTTTATTGGTGTCTACCAATTTGGTGTTGCAACAAATATGTTGAAAACTTGCTCTTTCATGTGCTTTGTTTGCCACCATGATGATATTTTGGACATTCTCCATTGTGTGTTTTTGCCAAACTCTTCGCTTATTGCATCAAGGATGATGACAACTTGTTCTTTCCAATGCCTTGTGTGCAATAATGATCATATGATTCCAAATGAGATACCTAGATGGCATTCTCATATTTCTATGGAGTTTTTGTGTTCAAACATTTTGAAGATGTTGCATTTGATTGCTTGCACATTGACCTTGCACTTGCAGTACAATTTCATATTATTGTGTTGTGCTAACGGTGCTATGACAAAGAATGGACATGTCATTGTTGATATGCTCCTTTTCTTGCACACACATGTTTTGCTTGGTCTTTGATGTTTGTAGACATGGTGAATCCCAATTCTTCGACAACACATCTACCTCCTTTGCATGGTGATGAAGAGCAAGATTCGAGGACGACTCTTTTTAAAGGGGGGGGAGATGATGTAGCCTGAGTCACGTCCATCACCATGTCAAGTACTCCAACACTCCACAAGTCACCATGGACATCAAAGGTGAACTCCTTCCTCTATGTGAACCTCGATATGACACCTTGGAATGGTATACTACTTGACCATCGTCACTTTGTATTGCTAGTCATGACGAGTACGAGCCCATGGGAAGATGGCCAAGGCGCACGAGGAATGGAGTTCGACAAGACGGTGGCTTGGAAGAGGAGAAGGAAGAGGAGCCAAACAGCTCCAGGAGCGGTACTACCGCCAGGCATAGCGGTACTACCGCCGCAGCAGTACTACCGCCAGCGGTACCGCCCAGATTGGCCCTCTGGAGGTCCCGGCGGCATCTCCAGCGGCACCGCAGCGGTACTACCGCCACCCAGCGGTACTACCGCCAGGCGTACCACCGCTGCGGGACGCCAGGCGCTTCAGGAAGCCCCCAGCGATACTACCGCCAGGCGTAGCGGTACTACCGCTGCGGAGCCAGACCAGCATGGGTTGGAGGCCCTTATCCTCTCCCCACCTACCCCCCTTTGTGGTCAAACCTATATATAGGCACCTACCCCCTTCAGATCTAGATAGACTATGTTTTGAGATTAGAGTAGAGCTAGGCTCCCCACCTCAAGACGGTCTCCTTCCTCCCCTTGCGGGGATGGTTCCTCCCGTTGTGGAGAAGATCCCCTTGTGGATTCAAGACCTCTACTTGTAGTTTGACTACTCGCCAATCTTTCATCTTCGGGTGACTTTATTGGAGCGGTTCAGTTGACCGTTGGAGAAACAACCATCCAAGATCCCTTCTTGTATCTACTTGCCGATCTCCCACCTTCGTGTGGATTCTATTGGGCCGGTTGGACCGACCGGTAAGGGAAACGGTTTTTGTATCTTGTGTGTGTTCTTGTGTTTGGGGCGTTCTTCTTGGTGTTCTTCATGTTCCTCGTGTTCTTGCGTGCGTTCGTCCACATCCTCCGTCAATCCGTGAAGATCGGGCCACCCTAGTAGTCCCGTACTACACCAATATACACCTGCTTCGATCCGCGTGAGATAGCGGTACTCGAGCACGCACGGAACCGAGGAGCCAACTCCTTGGACGTTCCTTCTTTTCCTCACCTTTGGTGTTTCGACTTCAGAGCTGTGGTAGTAAATGTTTGTGGAAGTGGGGTAGCAGAGACAGTTGACGACCCCCAATAAATTCCCAAGGAGCACACCTTCTCATCCTCTTCTTCTTCTCAACCCCGTGAGAACCGGCCATGTCGTCTCCACCGATCTCCTATTCTTCTCCAAAGAAGAAGAGCATTGCGGAAGGATCCGAGAAGCTCCTAGCAACCCGGTATTTGTTTCATCATTTATTTTCAAATTATTTGAACATTCCCTTTCGATATGTTCAACCGTTTCGATTCATTCATGCATCTTCGAACGTACAATCTTCAGGGCCGCCGGTTCCAATGTCACCGCCCCTGCAATCATTTCGGCAGAGGAGCGTATCATTGAAGACCTCGAAGCTTAGAACGCAGCCTGAACCGAGCAAATCATCAAGGCCCTCCAGCAAACTATCGCGTATCAAGAACTGACGGAGGGGGCCTACACCGACGCGATGGCGGAACACAACAGGTCGGAGCAGTACATAAGAGACCTGGATAAGCACCGGGCACGCAACATGGACTTGATTAAGCAAATCAAACAACTCCAGAACCAGATTCACATGCAAAACCAGTAAACTGCTCTCATCCGCAAGGAGATCGAAGTACTGCACAAAATAGCAGGGAAGCGCCCAGCCGGGACATCAGGTCAAGTTTAGTTACCTCTGCGATCCGCGTTGCTCCCACGCGAGCGTGCGTCAGATTGGGGCTTGTCCAAATGCACTATCCATTATGTCTTTCTATTAGTATAAGCATATGTGTGTTTTTATCCGACATGGATGGTCGCTTGGTCGCTAGATTGGTCCTCCATAGCCGTTGCTGCTCGTCATAGGCATTGGCGTTTTATTTATCATGTTTGTAATTCGTCTAGTGCTACTCTTTATGTATTTTTGTGCTGTTGGATTGCAGTTGTATGCATTCTTATGCAAAGACCGGGTGTAATGCTTAACTTTTTAAGTAATAAAACCCTTTACAAAAATAAAACATACGTGTGTATTGACATGCACAACACAAGTGTAACCGCCACAGAACGTGTGCCATGCGTAACCGCTGCAGACGGCGTGTGTGCCTGCATTTGATGAACACAAAGCTGAGGCGTGCGGTGGTGGATTAATTTCTATTGCACGTGCATGCTCAGTCGTGCGTAAGTATGTCAATTAATCATCTTGTCCACTCCGCTCCCTCTTTCTCCCTCTTCAAGACTCTATCATCCCTCCGATCGACGCTCCGGTCATCCCTCGGGGCCTAGAGATTAATCCTCTTGTCCCTCCGGGCGCTTGTGTGTAACAGCCCCGAGTTTGTGAACTGAAAGTTTGTGAATAAAATTTTCACTTTTGCATCTTCCCTCATGCATCATGGCATCCTCTTTAAATTGCTAAGCTTGAAACAAAAACAAATGGTGTGGCAACACATAAAAACAAATGCCAACAATGGCTTTAAATCTTCTTAATGTCTTGAGGAAGTTGGTGACAAGTAAAAATTATTTGAAGCTTGTATATTTGTCAAGGAAGTTCCAAAAGTTCCAAATATAATTTTTGCAAACTATTTTGATTTGTAAAATAAAATAAATGGAGAGAAATTCAAAATTGCCTGTGAGCAATACCTATTTTATTTTCCTACCAAATGATCTTCAAATAACCTAGGAAAATTAGGGGAGCTTCATATTAATATAAGGAGGCTACCCAAAAAATTCAGTATTTTTGGAGCAGTGCAAGTGCGCTAATTAAATTCCTAAAAGCCACTGTTTTAAAAATATAAACAGAAAAGGACCTAGTTTTAATATGGAAAAGTCTTCCAGGGGGCTCCTTGCAAAGTCATCTTCTTCTTCCTGTAGCGACCGAGCCATTGCTCGCGACGCACCAGCTTGCCGCCGTGCCCTCCCCTGCTCGCCGCGGTCCACGCGAGGTGGATAAGACCACCACCGAGGCAGCCCTCTCTCTCCCCCGATATTTTCCCCAGTTTCCTCTCTCTCTCTTTTCCTGCCATGGCCGAAACCTAGCTATCTCGCCGTCGCGCATCGCTGCCGTTCCAGGCCGCCCCGAGCAGATCTGAGACCGCCATCGTCACCGCCGCGACCTGTTCTCCTTCCCTACACGAGGAATCGAAGAGGGGAGCCCGGGATCGCCGCCTTCTTGCTCGTCTTCCTCTGCTCCGGCCGCCGCACTTCGAGGAAGCTTGCCACCGCCTCCGCCCACCTCCGTCCAATCCAAGCCTACCCACGCGTCGAGGGTGAGCTCACGGTCCTCCTGGACAGCTCCATCCTCTCTTTCGCGCTCTAGTTCGCCATGTATCCGTAGCCCCGCCGAAGACCGTAGCGCGCCTCCGCACGACCTCGACGCCGGAGCGTTTCCCGCGACCATTTGGTCCGTGACTCCACACGTAGGTGCGCCGTAGTCTTGCGCGTCATATTCGCCCAGTAGTTCGTCCCCGCGCGTACTCCTCCGCCGTAGCCGTGCGTGTCGCCGTCGCGGTCACCACCGTCGCGCGCGCCGGTCGTGGCACGGCCACGGTCAAACTGGCCGTGGGCCTCGGCTCGCCCACGTGGATGCCACCGTGGCCACGGGCCCCACCTGTCAGCGGCTGTGGCTAGCCCAGGCCGTGGTGCAAAACGCTTCGGCTGTAATTCCTGGAAAAATAATAAAAGACAGGAAAAATTACTTAAACTTCAAAAATCAATAACTTTTGAAATGCTTATCCAAAAGCTACAAATGATATACCAAATTGTTCAGAAAAATACAACCGGTCTATTGGTATAACTCACACATCCAAATAAATTAATTTATTTGATGTTTTATTAGAAATAAGAAAAGGGCAGAAAAGAAATTGATTTTGGGAAATTTATAACTTTAAAATTGTTGATCCAAAAATTAAGTTTGAAGTATCAAAATGTTCAGTACATAATGTACCTCATGTTTCACCTTATCTCCAATCATGGATACTTAGTTTCATGTTGCTAGAAATAAATTAATAAAATGGCAGCACTAAACCAAATATTGAAAATGCAATAACTTTCAATTGGTTCATCAGAAAAATGTGTTCCTTATATCAAAATGCTCACAAAATTATGAGGTATCCAGTAACATCAATTGCATGCATTTTTTGGCAATATTTCAGTACTGTACTTTTTCAAGGATGGCTAATTCCATTAAGTTTAAATATGGGGATTATTCCAAATAATGCAATAAATATAATTGGGACCCATTTAACTTGTTGGTCATGTTCAATGCTTTTATGATGCATTTAAAATGTCATATCATCATGTGCTTGTGCATTGCACTTGTTTTATATGGTGTGGTATTTGATTGTGCTTTCCGGTGTTCTTATACATCGATAGATCAAGGAGTCGGGGTTTCTCCACAATACCCTGACGACCCGTACTACCAGCCCATTGATCCAGGCAAGCGTAATCCCCCCTCTGAGCATGTCTCCTCCTATGTTTTCCGCAAATATTTTCTCCACTATAATATGCATGCGGTTCCAAATGTCAATTTGGTTGGATTAGAGTATCCTATTAGTTGTATTATTTTTCCGATGCCATTACCTGTTTCCCTCCTAATATCGATAGGTTTGCTTTGTTGGCCTGAGTTATTTGATTACGTTATGTATATGCTTAGCCATGCTTAGTAAATGCTTAGTTGTCCGGTGGATATTTCATTGTTGGAACTGTTGATGGAATGTCCGGATGATGGTGGAGAAATGTGGATAACGATAAATAAACATGCTTAAAGGTGGGGATGAGAGGCCACATGGAATGTGGTGGGTTGTCTCGTTCTCGCCGCCTAGGTGCGAGTTCTTTACCTCTTGAACCAAGACTGAGCGTGCTTCCATCGGTGGGACATATGGAATCCTTATGGACTGATTAACTTGGGAGGGGCTAGCCAGGGTCCTCTAGTTTGAACTTCCATTTGCGCGTGCGTGAAGATGGTGGTCTGGACTGGGATGAGGATGGTGGTGTTTAGGAAAATGATTGGCCGCGGGGCAGGGTGTTGGAGGCACTGAACTTGCCCTACCGCCACTGATGATCCTGGGTTAGTCTCAAGCAAGGTAAAGGTTGTAGCCGCTCCCACTCAGCCGGCTTTCCCCGGAAGAGAGCTAATTGCATAGGCAATGAGCCAAACGGTACAGGTGGTTAAAAACAGTACACCCCTGCAGGGTTAAATCTTTTCGAAAAGCTGTGTCCGCGGTTATGGACGACTTGGGAACAGACGATAAGACCATAGAGAAAATGAACGGAATGATTAAAACCTGAGTACTAAAGGTACTACCAAGAATGCAAGGTTGACTTCCTCGAGGGTGATTCGGGGAGGTGCCTTTGTAGATAGGTACAGTGGTTGATGTTGGTTGTTGATGAAGATGATCAGAAGAAAATAGTTCACTTCTTACCCCTTTGAAAGTATTCTGATTAGTCGATGTCATGGAGTTATGTCTTTTCTAAAGAAAACTAGCTTTATGCAAAACAGCCATAAAACCTTTGTAAGCCAATCATCGAGCTAGTAGCTCTAGTAATCTTGCAGAGTTCGTCGAACTCAACGTTGCTTTGTTGAATCTTTCAGAGGAGGACTTCATCGACCTTGAAGGTGGGTTCTTTGTGGACGTCGACGAGTAGTCTGGGGTTCCAAGGTGGCAGCTTGGGACATCTCCGGGACAGCTGGCGCTGGGAATGTTTATCTGTAGGCCTCTTAGGCCATAATTTGGATCTTGTTGTTTAGAACAACTTATTTCGCTTCTGCATGATGTACTGTTGGGTCTGTGACCTCTGGTTGTAATATTTGCTATCTTTCTCTACTATAAGAGTTGAACTATAATGATTTGAGTCGTAGAGTCTGTAATGTGCCAGTTGTTCCACAAGTCTTGACCTCTCTATTATGCATTGATAGTTGTGCCTGCGTTAAGGCATCAATCGGGGTGTTGCGTTGCCGATGATCCATTCCGAGCAACGCATGCCAAAGGTTTTGGCCGGGATTGGTAAACCCGTAACCTCCGGTTGTATCGCTTAACTGGTGACACACAGTATCACTGTATAGTTCTGCGGTCGGGGCGCCACATTGTGCCTCTCTACTTGTCGCGCCACCGTGAAACCATGTCGTCCGCGGAATGCCCGGCTGCTCAGAAGAAAAGGAAGACCGCAGAAGGATCTGCTGCACCGTCCGGGTATTTATCTCAACATTTGTTCTGCCGCATCCATCCTTTTTATTCCATCCCTCCAATTCTACCTTTCTCTTCCTTTGCAACCGCTTTTCGATTTATTACAACACTAATTCAAGCATCTTTGTACATAAATTCCTGCAGGGCTGATGAATCCCCTTCGCACGAGAGGAAGACCGCTACAACGGTGTACATCGAATCGCTCAAGGCCCGTTTGGCAGACCAAGACAACAACCTAGCCAAGGCCCTCGAGCGGACTACTGAGAATTGGAGGAAATTGAGGGAAGCTAAAAAATGCTGTATGCGGGACCAAGCAACGATGTCAGAACTCTACGCCAAGACTAATTCGGAAGGAATAATCTACAACAACTTCGTAAGGACCATGCGCGTCCTCAAAGAAAAGATCGAGCTGCAAGACAAGCACATAGTTCTTCTCCGCAGGGAACTCGAGCTTGCAACGCAAGGGATTTCGGACCACACCGCCTTCTAGGGTCATCAGCTTAAGCACATTCTGTTGCTCCTGCGACAACGTGTAAACTTGGGTTCGTCAGAGACACCTAACTAAGTTACCTGATATGCCTTTCTTTCCGTTCATCAAGACTCAAGACTATGTGTACTATATTCCTCTCAGTCCTTAAGTTTCTGTCGAACTGACATATAGTTCGGTAAACATTTTGTTTCTTCATGGTATATATACTCAACAATCGGTAAATGTGTCAGTGTGCAACAACATTTTTGGGTACATCCAACTACTAAAGAACAGGGAATCTTGCACCAAAACATGTCTAGGTGCATTTGGTGCCAAACATGCACAAATATCTTATATATTGATACGGAGGGAGTACATTAGATAATAACATATCAGGACGTGGTCGTGGCCGTGGCATATCTGGAGGAGAACAATCTCGTCGTTGCCGTCGTTAACCACCAGAAGTTCGATCTATCCGCCGAGGCAAACACATAACCTGGGACCCTACGCTTTTGAAACCGCTCGAGGGAGCCGGCGTTTTTCTTTTCTTGACAGTTCGGTATTTGAACTGAACGAAGAGACTGCGTTGGTACTACAAAATCGAATTGCCAAGAAGGAATATGAACAACAAACCGACAACCTGCAAAAGAACAAAACAAAAGTACACCATAGAACGACGTAGATCATGACATCTCCCCACCCTCCGCAGGAACCGGCCTAGCCGACTCCCAGGAGTCAACTTCAACAGCGTACGGTTCCAGGTCACGTGTTTGTCCCTCCTGTTATCTCTTTGGCCACCAAAATGTGGAGTCGACGGAGTAGGTGATGCATATATAGGATGCGTCGAGAAACCAAGAGGGCAAAAAACCTAGGCCAAAAACAACACGAAAAAGAAATTAACCAAAATCATGGATAAATTGTTAAGCCGCCAAGTCGACGGGCGACGTCGAGATTCGGCTACCGAACTTGTTCTTTTGCAGCTCGTCATGGCGACTTTACCGGAGCCTCCTTCTCTCCGCACCACCCGATCTCGCCGGCTCCCTAGACTCGATTTAAAAGATGTGTGGTTCCAGGTTATGTGTTTACCACTCCTGTCATCTCTTCTGGCCCGAAAAAAACATCACAGCAATCATGAAGAAAAGAAAAAAATCACTTGGTTCAACCTCACAATGTTCATAAAGAAAAAAATCCAAAATCACTTAGTTCCAATAATCCAACAGAGGGAACACCCAAGATGGAGTCAAATGAACATGCGGACGTCACGTGGATTCGGCAAGAAAAGACCGAGCATGCGAACTAAAAATCACGCCGACTAAAAATCACACCTAGGGGTCCCGTTTTAATGCACCACTCGACCCAGCCGACTCTAGGTTTCCGTCTTAGTGCAACACTCGACCCAGCCGACTCCAAGTGCCGACTCCAACTTTCCGTCTTAGTGCACCACTCAACCCAGCCGACTCCAGGTGCCGACTCCAGGTTTCCGCCTTAATGCAACACTCGACCCAGCCGACTCTAAGTGCCAACTCCAGGTCCCGACTCTAGGTTTCCGTCTTAGTGCACCACTCGACCTAGCCGAATCCAGATACCGACTCCTAGTTTCCGTCTTAGTGCACCACTCAACCCAGCCGACTCGAGGTGCCGACTCCAGGTTTCCGTCTTAGTGCACCACTCGACCCAGCCGACTCCAGGTGCCGACTCCAGGTTCCGTCTTAGTGCACAAAAAAACAAACACAGGAGCATTACACTTCCGACTATGTGTATCCGCAAATAAACAAACCAGTAATCCGACGAGCTAATCTAAGGGATCCGACTCCAGGATCCGACACGACCAAACGGTACCGACGGAAGAAAATACTTTATATTGAGTTGTTTAGTCTCGTCTGCTTATTTTTTTCATTTTGACCGGTCCGGTAAGCACGTTTTGTTCGTCAAAAGCCCTCCTTTCCACAGGCATGGACGGACTAAACACGATAACAAACCAATCTCTACCCAGCTAGAACAAACACCTACTATGAAAAAGAACCCTGCATATCTGAATAAATCAGACCAAGATACCAGTACATAAGCCGGCTGGTCTTCGAGAGGACACCATTCTGATGGGGAAGATGAGGCAAGTTCCTTCAATTTTCTTGTTGTTGTGGGTCACCCCCTCCTCCTAGCTGACACCCCAGCTTCTCTGCAAGTTCCTTCATTCGTAAGTCATGACACCAGTCTTCCACACATCGAATACATAGGGCACAACATTAAAGAAATGGTCAGCCAGCTCGTAAAACATTTCCAAGACCAAATTTATTACTACATACACAAGGGTCAGCACAGCATTAAAGATGCATTTATTACTACAACACAAGAGGGTGAATTTCAACATCTACGTTTGCATACACTCAATAGTAACATCATTTCCACCTTATCCCTTCCGGCTTCATCTTCCTCACCCCAACCCCATAAATCTAGATAAAAAGAAAAAAACGAGCAGCCACTAAATTACATGTCCCGGGACACGACGCGAGATGATCGACCCTCTCGCGTTATTAGAAAAAACCGGTGTGCCCAACAGTGGTGTGTCCTGTAAGTCTATTGGGTTCCTGTCCTGCTGGCTTCGTGATATATACGCGTTTTGACTTCATCCGTGTGTATGCAAACGTAGTCCTGTAACGGAACAGCCTCTCCGTCCTTCCGTACCATATAATCGTGCCGACTCCTTGGAGTCAGCCTAATCCAAGGAAACTCTGTCCAATCATCACATATTGTACCATTAACGACACATTCTGTAAAGAAGGGGAAAAATGCAGAATATAAACAAAACATACAAAGAATAAGGAAACAAATTTATGCTAAAGCGATAATGACGGTACCTTTAAACCGAAAACACTTCGAACTTTTGATTAGCCAGCGTTATTTCCAATTGGAGACAACGAGAGGATCTCAGTTCAAACACAGAAGCACATATACATTGATGACAACACGTGTCCCCTAAGCAAATATGGACTTGCAAGCAAACAGAGCTTTGACGGTGGTGAGCTGAAATAAGATTTGCCCGTCTTATGTCATCTCGTACATCCATTGCAACTAAAAGCTCGTAATGCCTTGTACAGTGTCACCAAAATAAGATTCTTGTCATAGAATACAATACATAGTCACGCACGAAAACATCGTAAGACACGGAACGTTGGTCAATCAAAACCCTGCATTTATCCATATCCATTACGGTGATACAAGCAGCAATAAATGGGTACAACTATCCCGTAGGATCCCACAAAACAATAGACGGCTAGAAAAAACCCCGGCTAGAAAGGGAGCAACAAAATATGAAACGAAAGCAAACATCGGATCAAGTAGCCTACTATTTCTCTTGTAAGGCAATTCGTCATCCACCGGAGGAGATACCGAACATGGAGTCACAGTAGTCACACGTCGCATGTCCTAGGCAACAATACCCACAAGCATCTTCTATCAGAGACACCAAACCGGCAAGCCAAAAAAATTATATCAGAGACATCAACCCGACAAGACCTAAAAACACAACAATAATCTATCAAATACAGGAAGCCGGCGAGACCGCAAAAGGTTAGAGTTTACTTTAGTATTTCTTTGATGGCCAAGGAGTAAATAATTAGGAATATTTAGAGTGCGTGTCAAGACATGTGGCCCGCTGTTTCGTAGGTTTGTGGAAAGACTCCTTCCCTTCAACCGGCCGTGCAAGTTTAGTCAGTCTGACTTAATTAATTGACATCTATTGTAGCGCCCCGACCCGACTGCTATACAGTGATACTGTGTCTCCGGTTATCCGATACCACCAGACACACTATCAAAGCATAATAGAGAGATCAAGACTTGTGGAACAACTGGCACATCACAGACTCTACGACACAAAATCATAATAGCTCAACTCTTATAATAGAGAAAGATAGCAAATGACATCCAGAGGTCACAGACCCAACATTACATCAAGCGGAAGCAAATTAGGTTGTTCTAAACAACAAGAACCAAAATAGGGCCTAAGAGGCCTACAAATAAACATCCAAGCGCCAGCTGTTCCGGGATGTCCCAAGCTGCCACCTGGGAACCCCAGACTACTCGTCGACGTCCACAAAGAACCCACCTTCAAGGTCGGTGAAGTCCTCCTCTGAAACAAAACAAACGACGTTGTGTTCGACGAACTCGCAAGATTATATATATAGAGATTTAGCTCGATGAGGCTGTCAAGGTTTTATGGTTGTTTTGCATAAAGCCGATTTTGTTTATGAAAACATAACTCAATGGCATCGACTATTCAGAGTATTTTTAAAAGGGGTAAGAAGTGACTCTTATCTCGATCACTTTTCTCATCATCAACCATCATCAACCACTGTACCTATTCTACAAAGGTACATCCCCGAATCACCCTCGAGGAAGTTCACCTTGCATTTGTGAGTGGTACCTTTAGTACCCAGTTTTTAATCATTCCGTTCAAGTTATTCTATGATCCTACCTTCACTTCCCAAGTCGTCCATAACCGCGGACACGGCTTTTCGAAAAGATTTAACCCTGCAGGGGTGCACTGTGTTTACCATCGGTACCGCCCGGCTCATTGCCTACACGTAGCTCTCTTCCGGGGAAAGCCGGCTAAGTGGGAACGGTTACAACCTTTACCTTGTTAAAGACTAACCCAGGATCATCAGTGAGGACGGAGCAGCGGATCACAACACCCTGCCCCGTGGCCACTCATTTTCCTAACACCACCATCCTCATTTCTGTCTTAGCCACCATCTCAACGCACGCGCAAATGGAAGCTCAAACTAGAGGACCCTGGCTAGTCCCGCCCAAGTTAGTCGGTCGACGAGGGCTCCATATACCCCACCGAAAGGAAGCGCGCTCATTCTTGGTTCAAGAGGTAAAGAACTCGCACCTAGGCGGCGAGAGTGAGACAAAACACCACCATACCAAAGTGGCCTCTCATCCCCACCTTTAAGCATTTTATTACCTGTCACCACAAATTCTCCACCATCATCCGAACATTTCACACCTGCTTCCAACATAAAATATCCATCGGACGGCTAAGCATTTTACTAAGCATGGCTAAGCAACAATATAGCATCGTTAAGTATTTCAGGCCAACAATACAATCCTATGGATAATAGGTGGGAAACAGGTATTGGCATCGGAAACTTAATGCAACTATAGGATACTCTAATCCAATAAAATTTGACATTTGGAACCGCATGCAATATTATAGTGGAGAAAATATTTGCGGAAACATAGGATAAGATATGCTCAGAGGGGGGATTACGCTTGCCTTGATCAAGGTGCTGGTAGAACGGCTCTTCGGGGTATTGTGGAGTAACCCCGGCTGCTTGATCTATCGAAGCATAACAACGGAAGAAACAATCAATCACCACACATGCTTCACAAATGCAATGCGCAAACACATGATGACATGGCATTTTAAATCCCCGGGAGGAGGATGATTCGACTATTCAGATTAAACGGAGTTCGGGTGCTTAGAGGGGCGCATCCCGGATATACCGTGAAGTTAGGTCATGAGTCATCTTACTTGTTGATTACAGTAGTCGAGACCCTAGGATTTAACTTGTAGATGTTAAGACATGATCAGAGATGAGATGCAGGGTTTCGGTGATCATACATGTATGAAGGAGATGCTTCCGGTTATTTCACATTTTTATGATCAATTTCGTATATTTCACCCAAATTCCTGACGAAACGATAACGAGTTGCGACATTTAAATTCCTCCTTTAAATTATACCCTGATTATCAGTCCATCCCACATAGATCAACTAGATTAACCAGATTAGAAAGAAGGAATAAATGAACTAGGATAAATTTGGTACAGGGCCGGAGAACATCCAGCACTGACTTACTTCGGAAATTCCGAATCTTCCCAGACTCGGATTATCCGATCGACTCCATGTACTTAAATTTTTCTAAGGACCAGCAGCCCGCTCGCACTGGAATAGCTCGGATATTCCGATTTCTCTGGTTTTGGAATATCCGGCGCAGTGGCTCGAGCGACGCTGCGACACATTGCGATGGCGATGTGTGACGCAGAGGCGAGGGGAGGGACGGAGTGCACTAGGGAGGACCAGCAAGCTCACCCTGGTGGCGTGGAGGTGCTCGGGTGGACCGGAGTTGCAAAGCCGGCGATGAATTTGTCCACGGCGGCGCTCGAGCGGCAGCGGCAAGTCGGGGACGGATAGCTCGATTCACAGCGCCTCGGCTCGATTCCTCCAGCGAGGACGGCGAGGACGTCGAGGCAGAGCGTCCTGCGGTCTTCTTTTAGCTCGGGGCGAGCTCAATCCGCGGCGGCGACGACGGCCATGGCGCTAGGTCAGCGAACGCGTGGGGAGAAGAAAAGGGGGAGCAGGGAGCAGGTGCGCGAGGAGGGAGGAGCAGGTGAGGCTCATGGCGGTGTGCTCTCCTTGCAGGTGAGAGGCAGAGGGGAGGGGGCCCGACGCGGCGTGCAGCGTGGGTGCGGCCACGGCGCCAGTGCCCCAGGAGAGAGACGACGTTTCGCGAAAACCCCCCTGGAGAAACTTTGTTCATCACAGTTAGGTCCTTTTTCCTTTTAACAGAAATTCAGTAGCACCTTTCCAGATTTAATTGAGGCACTAAACAATTTTAGAAAAATCTGGCAAAATTTGTGTAGCCTCCCCACATTGTGAAGAAGCTCCACAAAAATTGGTTTCTCAAGATAAAAAGTTTTGCACCACTTTTGTTCATAAAGGTTGGATATGGCATTTTGCTTAATTTCAAAATGTTGCTCCTTTAACAATTTGGAGCAAGTGCAAAATATTCTTTTGGAGCTCTTGGAACTTCCTTGACAAATATACGATGTCAAAGTAATTTTATTCTGCAAGTTTGAGTACCTTCATTACTTTGAAATTTGTTAGAGCAAGTTTGGCATTTTATTTCCAGGTGGTGCCAAACCACCACAATTCTCTAGCATCATCACAATTCCCTAGCAACAAATCCCTAGTAACAACATGATGCATGAATGCCAGGATGCAAACAACACAAAAGTGGAAAAATTACACAGGTTTTTAGGTTCTCAAACTTCGGGCTGTTACAATTCTACCCCCCTTACAGGAATCTCGTCCCGAGATTCTAAGGTTGCGGAAAGAAGTCGGGATACTCATCACGGAGACTAAACTCTCTTTCCCAAGTCGCTTCTTCCTCGGAATGGTGAGACCACTGAACTTTGAGGAACTTGGTGGTCTTGTTACGGGTCTTTCTTTCAGCTTCATCCAGGACACGGATAGGATGCTCGCGATAAGTGAGATCTTCCTGGAGATCTAGCTCCTCATGATTGACCCCATGGATAGGATCTTTGAAACACCGGCGAAGTTGAGAGACATGAAACACATCATGTACATTTGGAAATATGACCGGTAACTCCAACTTATAAGAAAGATCTCCTCGCTTGGCCAGAACGGTGAAAGGGCCAACATAGCGAGGGGCCAATTTCCCTTTGATACCGAAGCGGCGAACGCCACGAAGGGGAGAGACGCGGAGATAAGCTTTATCACCAATTTCATAGTGAATTTCCTGATGGTGCTTATCATAGTAGCTCTTCTGCCTAGACTGAGCAATCTTCAGATTCTCCCGTATGATTCTAACCTTCCCTCAGCTTCATTGATCACATCCGGACCAAAGAGTGCTCTCTCTCGGTCTCGGACCAATTCAGAGGAGTGCGGCATTTTCTTCCATATAGAACCTCAAATGGAGCCATGCCCAGACTAGCTTGATAGCTATTGTTGTAGGAGAACTCCGCGAAAGGGAGATACTTTTCCCAATCCTTGCCAAAAGAGATACACATGCCCGAAGCATGTCTTCCAAAACTTGGTTCACTCTTTCGGTCTGACCATCAGTTTGGGGATGGAAAGCGGTGCTGAAGTTGAGACGGGTGCCCATAGCAGTTTGGAAACTAGTCCAAAACTTGGAGGTGAATAGACTTCCACGATCAGAAATTATCTTCTTGGGAATGCCGTGAGGACGACGATACGAGAGGTATACAGGTCTGCCAACTTGGCAGCTGTAATGTCCACACGAACAGGGAGGAAGTGAGCCACTTTTGATAGTCGATCAATGATGACCCAAATGGCATCATTCCCTTTGGAGACTTCGGCAGGCCAGTAATGAAGTCCATACCAATTTCATCCCATTTCCACTCGGGAATAGCAATAGGGTGAAGAGTGCCGGCAGGCCTTTGATGTTCAGCCTTTACCCGTCGACAGGTGTCGCATTCAGCAACATACCTAGCAATTTCCCGTTTCATACGAGTCCACCAGAATTGTGGTCGAAGGTCTTGGTACATTTTGGTACTACCGGGATGAATAGAGAGAGGTGATTCATGAGCTTCTTGTAGATGAGCTCCCTCAAATTCGTTCTTTGGCACCACTAACGGTCACCAAAATAAACAACTCCGGATTCATCTTCTGAGAAACATTTGGCCTTTCCGCTAGCAATGTTCTTCTTGATATTCAGATACCCTCATCCAGCTTCTGAGCATCCTAAATCTCGTCTACAAGAGTAGCTTTGATCTCCAGATTTGCAAGGTAGCCGGAGGGAACAATTTCTAGGTTCAAACGGGCAAACTCTTCATGTAGAGCAGGTTGGGCTTTCTCAATCATCAGATTGTTGCAATAGGACTTCCGACTTAGCGCGTCAGCCACGACGTTTGCTTTGCCGGTTGATAGTTCAGACTCACATCATAGTCCTTGATTAACTCCAACCAACGCCTTTGCCTGAGATTTAAATCCGGCTGGGTGAAGAGGTACTTCAGACTCTTGTGATCCGAGAAATCTCGCAACGGTTACCAAACAGGTATGGTCTCCATTGCTTCAAAGCATAGACCACCGCGGCAAGTTCTAGATCATGAGTTGGGTAGTTGTGCTCATGCGGCTTAAGTTGGCGAGAAGCATAAGCCACCACATGGCCATCTTGCATTAGCACACACCCAAACCTTGCAGAGAGGCGTCACAGAAGACGACGAAATCCTTGCTGTGTCCGGCAGGACAAGCACAGGAGCGGAGTGAGTTTGGCTTTCAGTGTTTTGAAGCTCTCTTCAGCTTCGGCCGTCCATACAAACTTTTATCCTTCTTGAGAAGGTCAGTCAGGCCTTGGCTATCTTGGAGAAACCTTCGATGAATCGGCGGTAGTAACCCGCCAATCCGAGAAAGCTACGATGTCCTTGACTGACATTGGAGTTTTCCAATCCAAAATGGACTGAATCTTGTCGGAATGACAGCCACACCATTAGCGGATATCACATGACCAAGGAAGACGAGATTATCCAACCAAAACTCACACTTGGAGAACTTGGCATAGAGGCGGTGTTCTCGAAGTCGTGTCAGAACCAAACGAAGATGTTCCTCATGCTCTTCATTGGTTTTGGAATAGATGAGGATGTCATCAATGTAAATGACGACAAACTTGTCAAGATAATCCATGAAGATGGAGTTCATGAGCCTCATGAAAGTAGCTGGGCATTGTGAGACCAAAGGACATGACGGTATACTCATATGAGCCATAGCGAGTAACAAATGCCGTCTTTGGGATATCCTCCTTTCTGATTTTTATCTGATGGTAGCCTGACCTCAGATCCATCTTGGAGAATACCGTTGCACCAGCTAACTGATCCAACAGATCATTGATGCGAGGAATAGGATACTTGTTCTTGATTGTCACCGCATTCAACGGTCTATAGTCAGAGACTAACGAGGCACGGTAGAATCCCTCTTCTTGACAAAGAGTACCGGACAACCCCAAGGTGAACTGCTAGGCTGGATGAAATCCTTCGCTAACAGCTGATCAATTTGCTCTTTCAACAGAGCCAACTCTTCCACCGGCATACGGTAGGGCTTCTTGGAAATTGGAGCAGTACCGGGAAGTAGATCTATGACAAACTCCACACTTCGGTCAGGAGGCATGCCAGGCAATTCTTCCGGGAACACATCCGGGAAGTCACACACCACGTGTATGTCCTGGATTTCAGGAGGGGATTCGCCTTCCATAAAGCAAAGGAGGATCTCAGGTGAGTTGGGTATGATGGAGGACGGAGGTCTTGATAGTGCAGACCAATACTTCACACTGTCACCGGAAGAATTGGTCACGGTGACGGTCTTGGCAGCACAGTCGAGATTAGCCGGTATTTGGCTAGCCAGTTCATGCCCAGTATGACATCAATGCCACTTGACCTCAGAGCTACCAAAGCAAAGGAAAAGGTAGTAACCGATAGTAATCTGAACCTCAGGAGTAACCCCATCGGTTTGCCATTTGGAGCCAGGAGTGGAGATCTCCAAGGTCGTCTCATTTTCTCAAACGGTATTTTGTGGTCTTTTGCAAAAGCTATTATGAATGAATGCGATGCTCCAGAGTCAAACAAAACTGTAGCTGAATTGTTGATTCGTAACTCACCCATGAGAACGCCGGGGTCCTCTTCAGCTTCTTCAGCAGAGATGTGGTTCAGGCGACCACGCACAATAGGTCCAGCCTTGCCAGTGGAGTGGCAGGGGCTCGTGCAGGAGTTATCGCGAGAGGTGCCTTCTGGGGGCACTCCCTGGAGTAGTGGCCAGCCTGGCCACAGGTGTAGCAAGTGACTCCAGGTGGAGCAGGTAGCATAGGACGGTACCCACTCCCGCCTACCCCAAGTGTCGAAGTAGTGGGGCGCGGAGGTGGTGGCCTGTATCCTGCGGCTCTCGGCATGAATGGAGCACGCGGCACAGCGCTGTAGGGACAAACACCCTGCGCTTCTTGCTCTCAGAACCCGAGGAACTCTGGTGGTCCCCGTGTGCGGGCCTCTTGGAAGCCTCAAGTTCCTTTCTTCCTTGCTCAAGAGTAAAAGCCTGGTTGAACAGCTCCTGGTAGGTCTGGAACCTGAAGGGCAATAGCTCATAGCGGAGCTGCGGCGTAAGACCCTTGCGGAACAGCTCTTGCTTGTCAGCATCATTGGTCACGTCCCTTGGGGCGTAACGAGAGAGATGGTTGAACTCACGACCATAAGTGCGGAGGTCCATCCGTCCCTGTTGCAAATCCAGGAACTCCCTCCTCTTCAATCCATGATCGGCTGGGGAATGTACTCCGCACGGAAGGCAGTGCGAAAATCAGCCCAGGTGAAGACATGGTTGGCTGGAAACAAAGCCACATGGCTTTCCCACCAACAGCCAGCAGCACCAACCAAGAGATAGGTGGCAAAGTTGACTTGCTCAGCCACTGGGACATGAAGTGCGGAGAACTTGCGCTCCAGAGCACGAAGCCAATCATCAGCTTCCAGTGGCTCCTTAGCATCAGCAAAGGTGGGTGGCTGCGAGCGCAGGAACTCAGTGAGAGTGTTGCACCATTCCTCCGTGCATTCTGCTGCACCAACTGCTCAAGCAAGCGCTCATTGCGCCCACGGTTCTCCTCAATGGCCATCAAGACCTCAGCCATCGAGGGTGGTGGCGGCAGATCATCCTCATCATCGTTGTGGTTACCGCGACCACCGCGGCCTCCACGGCCTCCTCGAGCCATTCTGGAGATTTGACAATGACACAGTTAGTATCTTTCTCCGAATGGTCGAACAATAGCATTAGCGTCTACTCAAGTACACAGACTAGGGACGATAATACATTGTGTAACAAAACAAGAATCAACAAGATAGAACTTGGGTCAAAGATCAGCATCATGTGCTACTAGCGAGAGTTAAGAAATCACAACTTAACACACTCTAGTTGGCACAATCCGGGACCTTATGTTCAAGTCCTGGGTTAAAACCCAAAAAAGGATCAAGGATTAGACTTGGTAGAAACATCTGAGTTGATTTGAGATTGCAACGCAGCGGGAGCAACGTGACACATAACACTAAAGGTCGAACCCAACCCCGTTTTACTCCTAATTTTGAAGTAACAGGTGAGAAGTAAAACCTTTAACTCAAATCGAGGTAAGATTGCTCCGAGATTAGAGGGTAACCAGATAAGGAGTAAAAAGAATCCTAAGATGGTTTTCACAACTCATTTTTAGGTTAAAAATATTTTCACAAACACTAGACTCAACGTCGACCAGTAGAAGGGTTTCCTACAGGCAGTACTGCTCTGATACCAACTTGTAGCGCCCCGACCCGACTGCTATACAGTGATACTGTGTCCCCGGTTATCCGATACCACCAGACACACTATCAAAGCATAATAGAGAGATCAAGACTTGTGGAACAACTGGCACATCACAGACTCTACGACACAAAATCATATAGTTCAACTCTTATAATAGAGAAAGATAGCAAATGACAACCAGAGGTCACAGACCCAACATTACAACAAGCGGAAGCAAATTAGGTTGTTCTAAACAACAAGAACCAAATAGGCCTAAGAGGCCTACAGATAAACATCCAGCGCCAGCTGTTCCGGGATGTCCCAAGCTGCCACCTGGGAACCCCAGACTACTCGTCGACGTCCACAAAGAACCCACCTTCGAGGTCGGTGAAGTCCTCCTCTGAAACAAAACAAACGACGTTGAGTTCGACGAACTCGCAAGATTATATATATAGCTTTAGCTCGATGAGGCTGTCAAGGTTTTATGGCTGTTTTGCATAAAGCTGATTTTGTTTATGAAAACATAACTCAATGGCATCGACTATTCAGAGTATTTTTAAAAGGGGTAAGAAGTGACTCTTCTCGATCACTTTTCTCATCATCAACCACTGTACCTGTTCTACAAAGGTACCTCCCCGAATCACCCTCGAGGAAGTTCACCTTGCATTTGTGAGTGGTACTTTTAGTACCCAGTTTTTAATCATTCCGTTCAAGCTATTCTATGATCCTACCTTCACTTCCCAAGTCGTCCATAACCGCGGACATGGCTTTTCGAAAAGATTTAACCCTGCAGGGGTGCACTGTGTTTACCTTCGGTACCGCCGGCTCATTGCCTACACGTAGCTCTCTTCCGGGGAAAGCCGCTGAGTGGGAACGGTTACAACCTTTAACTTGTTAAAGACTAACCCAGGATCATCAGTGAGGACGGAGCAGCGGATCACAACACCCTGCCCCGTGGCCACTCATTTTCCTAACACCACCATCCTCATTTCTGTCTTAGCCACCATCTCAACGCACGCGCAAATGGAAGCTCAAACTAGAGGACCCTGGCTAGTCCCGCCCAAGTTAGTCGGTCGACGAGGGCTCCATATACCCCACCGAAAGGAAGCGCGCTCATTCTTGGTTCAAGAGGTAAAGAACTCGCATAGGCGGCGAGAGTGAGACAAAACACCACCATACCAAAGTGGCCTCTCATCCCCACCTTTAAGCATTTTATTACCTGTCACCACAAATTCTCCACCATCATCCGAACATTTCACACCTGCTTCCAACATGAAATATCCATCGGACGGCTAAGCATTTTACTAAGCATGGCTAAGCAACAACATAGCATCGTTAAGTATTTCAGGCCAACAATACAATCCTATGGATAATAGGTGGGAAACAGGTATTGGCATCGGAAACTTAATGCAACTATAGGATACTCTAATCCAATAAAATTTGACATTTGGAACCGCATGCAATATTATAGTGGTGAAAATATTTGCGAAAACATAGGATAAGATATGCTCAGAGGGGGGGATTACGCTTGCCTTGATCAAGGTGCTGGTAGAACGGCTCTTCGGGGTATTGTGGAGTAACCCCGGCTGCTTGATCTATCGAAGCATAACAACGGAAGAAACAATCAATCACCACACATGCTTCACAAATGCAATGCGCAAACACATGATGACATGGCATTTTAAATCCCCGGGAGGAGGATGATTCGACTATTCAGATTAAACGGAGTTCGGGTGCTTAGAGGGGGCATCCCAGATATACCGTGAAGTTAGGTCATGAGTCATCTTACTTGTTGATTACAGTAGTCGAGACCCTAGGATTTAACTTGTAGATGTTAAGACATGATCAGAGATGAGATGCAGGGTTTCGGTGATCATACATGTATGAAGGAGATGCTTCCGGTTATTTCACATTTTTATGATCAATTTCGTATATTTCACCCAAATTCCTGACGAAACGATAACGAGTTGCGACATTTAAATTCCTCCTTTAAATTATACCCTGATTATCACTCCATCCCACATAGATCAACTAGATTAACCAGATTAGAAAGAAGGAATAAATGAACTAGGATAAATTTGGTACAGGGCAAATTCGGAATTTCCGATTTATTTTAAATCGGAATATCCGATCGACAGCAGACTCGAATTTTTGGCTAAGGACCGGAGAACATCCAGCACTGACTTACTTTGGAAATTCTGAATCTTCCCAGACTCGGATTATCCGATCGACTCCATGTACTGAAATTTTTCTAGGACCAGCAGCCCGCTCGCACTGGAATAGCTCGGATATTCCGATTTCTCTGGTTTCGGAATATCCGGCACAGAGGCTCGAGCGACGCTGCGGCACATTGCGACGGCGATGTGTGACGCAGAGGCGAGGGGAGGGACGGAGTGCACTGGGGAGGACCAGCAAGCTCACCCTGGTGGCGTGGAGGTGCTCGGGTGGACCGGAGTTGCAACGCCGGCGATGAATTTGTCCACGGCGGCGCTCGAGCGGCAGCGGCAAGTCGGGGACGGATAGCTCGATTCACAGCGCCTCGGCTCGATTCCTCCAGCGAGGACGGCGAGGACGTCGAGGCAGAGCGTCCTGCAGTCTTCTTTTAGCTCGGGGCGAGCTCAATCCGCGGCGGCGACGACGGCCATGGCGTTAGGTCAGCGAACGCGTGGGGAGAAGAAAAGGGGGAGCAGGGAGCAGGTGCGCGAGGAGGGAGGAGCAGGTGAGGCTCGTGGTGGTGTGCTCTCCTTGCAGGTGAGAGGCAGAGGGGAGGGGGCCCGGCGCGGCGTGCAGCGTGGGCGCGGCCACGGCGCCAGTGCCCCAGGAGAGAGACGACGTTTCGCGAAAACCCCCCTGGAGAAACTTTGTTCATCACAGTTAGGTCCTTTTTCCTTTTAACAGAAATTCAGTAGCACCTTTCCAGATTTAATTGAGGCACTAAACAATTTTAGAAAAATCTGGCAAAATTTGTGTAGCCTCCCCACATTGTGAAGAAGCTCCACAAAAATTGGTTTCTCAAGATAAAAAGTTTTGCACCACTTTTGTTCATAAAGGTTGGATATGGCATTTTGCTTAATTTCAAAATGTTGCTCCTTTAACAATTTGGAGCAAGTGCAAAATATTCTTTTGGAGCTCTTGGAACTTCCTTGACAAATATACGATATCAAAGTAATTTTATTCTGCAAGTTTGAGTACCTTCATTACTTTGAAATTTGTTAGAGCAAGTTTGGCATTTTATTTCCAGGTGGTGCCAAACCACCACAATTCGCTAGCATCATCACAATTCCCTAGCAACAAATCCCTAGTAACAACATGATGCATGAATGCCAGGATGCAAACAACACAAAAGTGGAAAAATTACATAGGTTTTTAGGTTCTCAAACTTCGGGCTGTTACAATTCTACCCCCTTACAGGAATCTCGTCCCGAGATTCTAAGGTTGCGGAAAGAAGTCGGGATACTCATCACGAGACTAAACTCTCTTTCCCAAGTCGCTTCTTCCTCGGAATGGTGAGACCACTGAACTTTGAGGAACTTGGTGGTCTTGTTACGGGTCTTTCTTTCAGCTTCATCCAGGACACGGATAGGATGCTCGCGATAAGTGAGATCTTCCTGGAGATCTAGCTCCTCATGATTGACCCCATGGATAGGATCTTTGAAACACCGGCGAAGTTGAGAGACATGAAACACATCATGTACATTTGTAAATATGACCGGTAACTCCAACTTATAAGAAAGATCTCCTCGCTTGGCCAGAACGGTGAAAGGGCCAACATAGCGAGGGGCCAATTTCCCTTTGATACCGAAGCGGCGAACGCCACGTAGGGGAGAGACGCGGAGATAAGCTTTATCACCAATTTCATAGTGAATTTCCTGATGGTGCTTATCATAGTAACTCTTCTGCCTAGACTGAGCAATCTTTAGATTCTCCCTATGATTCTAACCTTCCCTCAGCTTCATTGATCACATCCGGACCAAAGAGTGCTCTCTCTCCGGTCTCGGACCAATTCAGAGGAGTGCGGCATTTTCTTCCATATAGAACCTCAAATGGAGCCATGCCCAGACTAGCTTGATAGCTATTGTTGTAGGAGAACTCCGCGAAAGGGAGATACTTTTCCCAATCCTTGCCAAAGAGATTACACATGCCCTAAGCATGTCTTCCAAAACTTGGTTCACTCTTTCGGTCTGACCATCAGTTTGGGATGGAAAGCGGTGCTGAAGTTGAGACGGGTGCCCATAGCAGTTTGGAAACTAGTCCAAAACTTGGAGGTGAATAGGCTTCCACGATCAGAAATTATCTTCTTGGGAATGCCGTGAAGGACGACGATACGAGAGGTATACAGGTCTGCCAACTTGGCAGCTGTAATGTCCACACGAACGGGGAGGAGCCACTTTTGATAGTCGATCAATGATGACCCAAATGGCATCATTCCCTTTGGAGACTTCGGCAGGCCAGTAATGAAGTCCATACCAATTTCATCCCATTTCCACTCGGGAATAGCAATAGGGTGAAGAGTGCCGGCAGGCCTTTGATGTTCAGCCTTTACCCGTCGACAGGTGTCGCATTCAGCAACATACTAGCAATTTCCCGTTTCATACGAGTCCACCAGAATTGTGGTCGAAGGTCTTGGTACATTTTGGTACTACCGGGATGAATAGAGAGAGGTGATTCATGAGCTTCTTGGAGAATGAGCTCCCTCAATTCCGTTTCTTTGGCACCACTAGACGGTCACCAAAATAAACAACTCCGGATTCATTGAGAAACATTTGGCCTTCCGCTAGCAATGTTCTTCTTGATATTCAGAATACCCTCATCAGCTTCTGAGCATCCTTAATCTGTCTACAAGAGTAGCTTTGATCTCCAGATTTGCAAGGTAGCCAGAGGGAACAATTTCTAGTTCAAACGGGCAAACTCTTCATGAGAGCAGGTTGGGCTTTCTCAATCATCAGATTGTTGCAATAGGACTTCCGACTTAGCGCGTCAGCCACGACGTTTGCTTTGCCGGGTTGATAGTTCAGACTCACATCATAGTCCTTGATTAACTCCAACCAACGCCTTTGCCTGAGATTTAAATCCGGCTGGGTGAAGAGGTACTTCAGACTCTTGTGATCCGAGAAGATCTCGCAACGGTTACCAAACAGGTATGGTCTCCATTGCTTCAAAGCATAGACCACCGCGGCAAGTTCTAGATCATGAGTTGGGTAGTTGTGCTCATGCGGCTTAAGTTGGCGAGAAGCATAGCCACCACATGGCCATCTTGCATTAGCACACACCCAAACCTTGCAGAGAGGCGTCACAGAAGACGACGAAATCCTTGCTGTGTCCGGCAGGACAAGCACAGGAGCGGAGGTGAGTTTGGCTTTCAGTGTTTTGAAGCTCTCTTCAGCTTCGGCCGTCCATACAAACTTTTTATCCTTCTTGAGAAGGTCAGTCAGGCCTTGGCTATCTTGGAGAAACCTTCGATGAATCGGCGGTAGTAACCCGCCAATCCGAGAAAGCTACGATGTCCTTGACTGACATTGGAGTTTTCCAATCCAAAATGGACTGAATCTTGTCGGAATGACAGCCACACCATTAGCGGATATCACATGACCAAGGAAGACGAGATTATCCAACCAAACTCACACTTGGAGAACTTGGCATAGAGGCGGTGTTCTCGAAGTCGTGTCAGAACCAAACGAAGATGTTCCTCATGCTCTTCATTGGTTTTGGAATAGATGAGGATGTCATCAATGTAAATGACGACAAACTTGTCAAGATAATCCATGAAGATGGAGTTCATGAGCCTCATGAAAGTAGCTGGGCATTGTGAGACCAAAGGACATGACGGTATACTCATATGAGCCATAGCGAGTAACAAATGCCGTCTTTGGAATATCCTCCTTTCTGATTTTTATCTGATGGTAGCCTGACCTCAGATCCATCTTGGAGAATACCGTTGCACCAGCTAACTGATCCAACAGATCATTGATGCGAGGAATAGGATACTTGTTCTTGATTGTCACCGCATTCAACGGTCTATAGTCAGAGACTAGACGAGGCACGGTAGAATCCCTCTTCTTGACAAAGAGTACCGGACAACCCCAAGGTGAACTGCTAGGCTGGATGAAATCCTTCGCTAACAGCTGATCAATTTGCTCTTTCAACAGAGCCAACTCTTCCACCGGCATACGGTAGGGCTTCTTGGAAATTGGAGCAGTACCGGGAAGTAGATCTATGACAAACTCCACACTTCGGTCAGGAGGCATGCCAGGCAATTCTTCCGGGAACACATCCGGGAAGTCACACACCACGTGTATGTCCTGGATTTCAGGAGGGGATTCGCCTTCCATAAAGCAAAGGAGGATCTCAGGTGAGTTGGGTATGATGGAGGACGGAGGTCTTGATAGTGCAGACCAATACTTCACACTGTCACCGGAAGAATTGGTCACGGTGACGGTCTTGGCAGCACAGTCGAGATTAGCCTGGTATTTGGCTAGCCAGTTCATGCCCAGTATGACATCAATGCCACTTGACCTCAGAGCTACCAAAGCAGGGAAAAGAGTAGTAACCGATAGTAATCTGAACCTCAGGAGTAACCCATCGGTTTGCCATTTGGAGCCAGGAGTGGAGATCTCCAAGGTCGTCTCATTTTCTCAAACGGTATTTTGTGGTCTTTTGCAAAAGCTATGGATATGAATGAATGCGATGCTCCAGAGTCAAACAAAACTGTAGCTGATTGTTGATTCGTAACTCACCCATGAGAACGCCGGGGTCCTCTTCAGCTTCTTCAGCAGAGATGTGGTTCAGGCGACCACGCACAATAGGTCCAGCCTTGCCAGCTGGTGGCAGGGGCTCGTGCAGGAGTTATCGCGAGAGGTGCCTTCTGGGGGCACTCCCTGGAGTAGTGGCCAGCCTGGCCACAGGTGTAGCAAGTGACTCCAGGTGGAGCAGGTAGCATAGGACGGTACCCACTCCCGCCTACCCCAAGTGTCGAAGTAGTGGGGCGCGGAGGTGGTGGCCTGTATCCTGCGGCTCTCGGCATGAATGGAGCACGCGGCACAGCGCTGTAGGGACAAACACCCTGCGCTTCTTGCTCTCAGAACCCGAGGAACTCTGGTGGTCCCCGTGTGCGGGCCTCTTGGAAGCCTCAAGTTCCTTTCTTCCTTGCTCAAGAGTAAAAGCCTGGTTGAACAGCTCCTGGTAGGTCTGGAACCTGAAGGGCAATAGCTCATAGCGGAGCTGCGGCGTAAGACCCTTGCGGAACAGCTCTTGCTTGTCAGCATCATTGGTCACGTCCCTTGGGGCGTAACGAGAGAGATGGTTGAACTCACGACCATAAGTGCGGAGGTCCATCCGTCCCTGTTGCAAATCCAGGAACTCCCTCCTCTTCAAGTCCATGATCGGCTGGGGAATGTACTCCGCACGGAAGGCAGTGCGAAAATCAGCCCAGGTGAAGACATGGTTGGCTGGAAACAAAGCCACATGGCTTCCCACCAACAGCCAGCAGCACCAACCAAGAGATAGGTGGCAAAGTTGACTTGCTCAGCCAC
Source organism: Poa pratensis (assembly GCA_947311845.1). Taxonomy (NCBI): domain Eukaryota; kingdom Viridiplantae; phylum Streptophyta; class Magnoliopsida; order Poales; family Poaceae; genus Poa; species Poa pratensis. Next base: position 1,646,712 of record CAMZMU010000095.1, on the reverse strand, counting down.
TGGGACATGAAGCGCGGAGAACTTGCGCTCCAAGCACGAAGCCAATCATCAGCTTCCAGTGGCTCCTTAGCATCAGCAAAGGTGGGTGGCTGCGAGCGCAGGAACTCAGTGAGAGTGTTGCACTCGTTCCTCCGTGCATTCTGCTGCACCAACTGCTCAAGCAAGCGCTCATTGCGCCCACGGTTCTCCTCAATGGCCATCAAGACCTGAGCCATCGAGGGTGGTGGCGGCAGATCATCCTCATCATCGTTGTGGTTACCGCGACCACCGCGGCCTCCACGGCCTCCTCGAGCCATTCTGGAGATTTGACAATGACACAGTTAGTATCTTTCTCCGAATGGTCGAACAATAGCATTAGCGTCTACTCAAGTACACAGACTAGGGACGATAATACATTGTGTAACAATTAACAATGAATCAACAAGATAGAACTTGGGTCAAAGATCAGCATCATGTGCTACTAGCGAGAGTTAAGAAATCACAACTTAACACACTCTAGTTGGCACAATCCGGGACCTTATGTTCAAGTCCTTGGGTTAAAACCCAAAAGGAGCAAGGATTAGACTTGGTAGAAACATCTGAGTTGATTTGGATTGCAACGCAGCGGGAGCAACGTGACACATAACACTAAAGGTCGAACCCAACCCCGTTTTACTCCTAATTTTGAAGTAACAGGAGAAGTAAAACCTTTAACTCAAATCGAGGTAAGATTGCTCCGAGATTAGAGGGTAACCAGATAAGGAGTAAAAAGAATCCTAAGATGGTTTTCACAACTCATTTTTAGGTTAAAAATATTTTCACAAACACTAGACTCAACATCGACCAGTAGAAGGGTTTCCTACAGGCAGTACTGCTCTGATACCAACTTGTAGCGCCCCGACCCGACTGCTATACATGATACTGTGTCCCCGGTTATCCGATACCACCAGACACACTATCAAAGCATAATAGAGAGATCAAGACTTGTGGAACAACTGGCACATCACAGACTCTACGACACAAATCATATAGTTCAACTCTTATAATAGAGAAAGATAGCAAATGACAACCAGAGGTCACAGACCCAACATTACATCAAGCGGAAGCAAATTAGGTTGTTCTAAACAACAAGAACCAAATAGGGCCTAAGAGGCCTACAGATAAACATCCAGCGCCAGCTGTTCCGATGTCCCAAGCTGCCACCTGGGAACCCCAGACTACTCGTCGACGTCCACAAAGAACCCACCTTCGAGGTCGGTGAAGTCCTCCTCTGAAACAAAACAAACGACGTTGAGTTCGACGAACTCGCAAGATTATATATATAGAGCTTTAGCTCGATGAGGCTGTCAAGGTTTTATGGCTGTTTTGCATAAAGCTGATTTTGTTTATGAAACATAACTCAATGGCATCGACTATTCAGATTATTTTTAAAAGGGGTAAGAAGTGACTCTTATCTCGATCACTTTTCTCATCATCAACCATCATCAACCACTGTACCTGTTCTACAAAGCTACCTCCCCGAATCACCCTCGAGGAAGTTCACCTTGCATTTGTGAGTGGTACCTTTAGTACCCAGTTTTTAATCATTCCGTTCAAGTTATTCTATGATCCTACCTTCACTTCCCAAGCCGTCCATAACCGCGGACACGGCTTTTTGAAAAGATTTAACCCTGCAGGGGTGCACTGTGTTTACCTTCGGTACCGCCCGGCTCATTGCCTACACGTAGCTCTCTTCCGGGGAAAGCCAGCTGAGTGGGAATGGTTACAACCTTTACCTTGTTAAAGACTAACCCAGGATCATCAGTGAGGACGGAGCAGCGGATCACAACACCCTGCCCCGTGGCCACTCATTTTCCTAACACCACCATCCTCATTTCTGTCTTAGCCACCATCTCAACGCACGCGCAAATGGAAGCTCAAACTAAAGGACCCTGGCTAGTCCCGCCCAAGTTAGTCGGTCGACGAGGGCTCCATATACCCCACCGAAAGGAAGCACGCTCATTCTTGGTTCAAGAGGTAAAGAACTCGCACCTAGGCGGCGAGAGTGAGACAAAACACCACCATACCAAAGTGGCCTCTCATCCCCACCTTTAAGCATTTTATTACCTGTCACCACAAATTCTCCACCATCATCCGAACATTTCACACCTGCTTCCAACATGAAATATCCATCGGACGGCTAAGCATTTCACTAAGCATGGCTAAGCAACAACATAGCATCGTTAAGTATTTCAGGCCAACAATACAATCCTATGGATAATAGGTGGGAAGCAGGTATTGGCATCGGAAACTTAATGCAACTATAGGATACTCTAATCCAATAAAATTTGACATTTGGAACCGCATGCAATATTATAGTGGAGAAAATATTTGCGGAAACATAGGATAAGATATGCTCAGAGGGGATTACGCTTGCCTTGATCAAGGTGCTGGTAGAACGGCTCTTCGGGGTATTGTGGAGTAACCCCGGCTGCTTGATCTATCGAAGCATAACAACGGAAGAAACAATCAATCACCACACATGCTTCACAAATGCAATGCGCAAACACATGATGACATGACATTTTAAATCCCCAGGAGGAGGATGATTCGACTATTCAGATTAAACGGAGTTCGGGTGCTTAGAGGGGCGCATCCCGGATATACCGTGAAGTTAGGTCATGAGTCATCTTACTTGTTGATTACAGTAGTCGAGACCCTAGGATTTAACTTGTAGATGTTAAGACATGATCAGAGATGAGATGCAGGGTTTCGGTGATCATACATGTATGAAGGAGATGCTTCCGGTTATTTCACATTTTTATGATCAATTTCGTATATTTCACCCAAATTCCTGACGAAACGATAACGAGTTGCGACATTTAAATTCCTCCTTTAAATTATACCCTGATTATCAGTCCATCCCACATAGATCAACTAGATTAACCAGATTAGAAAGAAGGAATAAATGAACTAGGATAAATTTGGTACAGGGCAAATTCAGAATTTCCGATTTATTTTAAATCGGAATATCTGATCGACAGCAGACTCGAATTTTTGGCTAAGGACCGGAGAACATCCAGCACTGACTTACTTCGGAAATTCCGAATCTTCCCAGACTCGGATTATCCGATCGACTCCATGTACTGAAATTTTTCTAAGGACCAGCAGCCCGCTCGCACTGGAATATCTCGGATATTCCGATTTCTCTGGTTTCGGAATATCCGGCGCAGAGGCTCGAGCGACGCTGCGGCACATTGCGATGGCGATGTGTGACGCAGAGGCGAGGGGAGGGACGGAGTGCACTGGGGAGGACCAGCAAGCTCACCCTGGTGGCGTGGAGGTGCTCGGGTGGACCGGAGTTGCAACGCCGGCGATGAATTTGTCCACGGCGGCGCTCGAGCGGCAGCGGCAAGTCAGGGACGGATAGCTCGATTCACAGCGCCTCGGCTCGATTCCTCCAGCGAGGACGGCGAGGACGTCGAGGCAGAGCGTCCTGCGGTCTTCTTTTAGCTCGGGGCGAGCTCAATCCGCGGCGGCGACGACGGCCATGGCGCTAGGTCAGCGAACGCGTGGGGAGAAGAAAAGGGGGAGCAGGGAGCAGGTGCGCGAGGAGGGAGGAGCAGGTGAGGCTCGTGGTGGTGTGCTCTCCTTGCAGGTGAGAGGCAGAGGGGAGGGGGCCTGGCGCAGCGTGCAGCGTGGGCGCGGCCACGACGAAGGCATGGCGCCAGTGCCCCAGGAGAGAGACGACGTTTCGCGAAAACCCCCCTGGAGAAACTTTGTTCATCACAGTTAGGTCCATTTTCCTTTTAACAGAAATTCAGTAGCACCTTTCCAGATTTAATTGAGGCACTAAACAATTTTAGAAAAATCTGGCAAAATTTGTGTAGCCTCCCCACATTGTGAAGAAGCTCCACAAAAATTGGTTTCTCAAGATAAAAAGTTTTGCACCACTTTTGTTCATAAAGGTTGGATATGGCATTTTGCTAAATTTCAAAATGTTGCTCCTTTAACAATTTGGAGCAAGTGCAAAATATTCTTTTGGAGCTCTTGGAACTTCCTTGACAAATATACGATGTCAAAGTAATTTTATTCTGCAAGTTTGAGTACCTTCATTACTTTGAAATTTGTTAGAGCAAGTTTGGCATTTTATTTCCAGGTGGTGCCAAACCACCACAATTCCCTAGCATCATCACAATTCCCTAGCAACAAATCCCTAGTAACAACATGATGCATGAATGCCAGGATGCAAACAACACAAAAGTGGAAAAATTACACAGGTTTTTAGGTTCTCAAACTTCGGGCTGTTACATCTATTTCTTCCGTGCAAGCCCTTCCTTCGTCATAGTATCGTTTTCCATTGAAAACTTCTTTCCAACATACCATTTTGAGATCAAATACAGGGAGCCGGCGAGACCGCGAAAGAGAACAATATACTATTAGAGACACCAAGACGGCGAAACCACGAAACAGATAAATGTTCCATTAGAGGCACCGAGCCGGCAAAAGTACAAACGTTACAAGAATTGAGCCGGCGAGACTACCCGTCTGGCTAGAACAAACACCTACTATGAAAAAGAACCCTGCATATCTGAATAAATCAGACCAATATACCGAAACAACGACGGCAATGAATAATAAGCATATGTAAAACACACGCCGGAGGGTAAAACCAGAGAAAAACAACAAAAAATAAAGGAGACAAGCATGAAACTATAAGACTCACAAAAAATTTACGGAAAGCAGCGTAAACAAATCAAGGAGGCCCGAACTCCAAGATCGTAGATCGGCACCAAGAAATCGACCTGCATCAAGATAGGAAAGAACAAATCAGAACACGCTTAAAGAAAACCAAACAAAAGAGTAATCCATCGACCAACCGAACGATCGACCATCGAAACTCACCGAAAACAAACCGACACACGCCCAATGAAACACACCCAGCCAACCTGATGAACCGACCAAGAAGACGTCCTACACACAAAAATAGAGAAAACCGAGCACGAAAAAATAACATAAGAACAGGACGGAGTAAAACGTCCACGGACAGCGAACACGTGGACGAAACACAACGATTCAAAACAGGACGAACACAATCCGAAACGAAAGAAAAATACCTGATTTTACAACCCGGGGTGAAGCCGGCACGCATACACGATCGATCCGCAGCAAGAAGTCGGCCTGCATCAACATATGAAATAGTGAAATCAATGGATCGCAAATACAAAAGAGAGCACGAGGACCGTGGACAACAAAACTAATTAAACACCCAAAAATCACACAATAGCACAATCACACCAACAAACAACAAAAGGAACAGATCGAATGGATCAACAGTAAAACAGAGGAAGAACATATAGGAAGAAGAAACGAAGGAAAAAAGATACCGCCCCCATACAAAAGGAAACCCAAAAATACTAAAACCCCCAAATACATCCCCAAACAAAAGAAAACCCAGAAATACGCAAATCAATATGAAAACAAACCGTGCAAACCGAACAAAATAATTAAACAGAAGCATCTCAACAAAACTGACCTTAAACAGATGAACGGGAAACCAGTTAGCTGGCGACCTGCGAAAAAACAAAGAAACAAACAAAAAAGAGATGTTAGAAACCGATAGAACAGAGAAAAACAAACCGCATAACCAAGAAACAACAAACGAACACGGATCGAGCACACGATCAACAATGTGAACAAAAAAGTCCGAAAACAGAGAAAGCAAGACACGTTGAGAAAACCCACCCTGATCTCAACGGGAACAACCGTGACCGGAAGAACAGCAAACGGATTCCATGGAATACCAGTAGAGCTCGAGGAAAGCACGGCGGAGCAAGAACAGCGAGGAAGAAGAAAAGGGGGGGGGGGAATGAGAGCTGCAGTAACCATCTGATCTAGAAAACAGCCTATATACCCCGTTCCCTGTACACTGTATTTAGGTCGGTAACCACTTGGAACCAATGGCGAGCCGCCGCGAAATTGGGCCTTCTGACTACCAGCACAGTGCAACGTACCCGCCGACGAATGGAGGGAGGCCACCTCGGACGGAGAAATCGGGCCCGAATTCTCCCTGACATCACGAACAGTGCAACATACGCGAAATACCCAGCGTGCCCCGACATACTGTAGAAAATACGCAGCGAGAACCCACGCACGGGAGAGATTGGTGACGCAAACGTGCAGGGCAACCGGCATGTGGACCTTAGAACGGATAGGGCCCATCGTCAGCGAGAGAGAGGGGGAGGAAGCACGTACGAAGAAAGCTATCCGAGAGGGGCACCGCTAAAACCTAGTACGGTAAACGAACATAATCGACCAATGGGAGGAACGCAGTGCGAATCCGCACCACCCTGACCCGTCCGCCACACCGATTAAACGCGCAGCGTGAGGCTGATGTGCAGGCCCTCGAGCTACAGCGGCGATCCACGTAGGATGTCAGCGAGAGTGGGTGCAATAAGGTTGGTCCGGTTAGCGACTTTGCAAATCCCTATTCATTCCGACTCCAGGAGCCGGCAGCGATCGTACGGAGCGGAGGCACGGTGCGCGGAGGATCAGACGGCCGGAAAGCCCAAATCGCTGAGGAGCCTCCAATGGGTCTCGCCGTTTATATCTTTAGATATCACTCACAAGCTTGTTATTATAATAAAAAAACAAATTTCTCTATTTATCAAATGGAGAACACAAAAGAAGTTAATCATCTCATTCAAAACCACAACAAGGACAAAACAAAAATAAGAAACAAACCAATAAAACGAAAACAACTAAAGCCGGCGAGGCAACATGCGCCCTACCTTCTTCCAGTATAATGTAAATGAGGGCAAAGCGTAAAAGTCCAAAGTAAGAGCACCTCCATCGGCGCCCCCAAAGGCAGAATGGACCCGGACGCAAAAATCGCCCACAACTGCACAACCAAGTGTCCGAGCCGAGCCGATTTGTGTCCGACACCCCTGAAAGGGCCTCCAAGTATGGCGACCTCTCGGGGGTGCCAGACACCGACCGGACATGCCCTCCGATAGGCATGGCCCACTAGTCATACACACAACGTGTCACGTTCGTGTTAATGAGGTTGTGCAGGAGGTCGTTCCGCCCGAGTAATGGCGAGGCGACGAGACAACGCCACGCCTGCCAGCACGCGTCGCAATAACGCCGCTCTTGTTCCCCTGGCGGGCGCAGAACAAAGCGACACGTCGAGCCGCGCCATCCACGTATTCACGTCACAACGGCTCCCCCTGGAGGCGCCCTGCACACGCGTCGTCGGCGTCAATGCGTGCCAGCTGAACCAGTGCTCGCAGTTTACACGCGCCACCCAACCCCGCTCATCCGGCCATCTTAGAACGCGATGCGGCACACCTCTCCTCTCCCCACTCAACCTCCACTCTCCCTCTCCCAAGTCCCTCTCGCCGCCAGCAAATCCACCGCCCAGCATGGTGGGCAGCCGCGAGACGCCGGAGGAACGCGAGCTTTGCCTTCACCGCGACTTCCTCTCGGCGAAACGTACGTGTCGTCGCAACGAGCGCCGCGGCGAGCAACGCCTCCGCAACGAGGAGCGGCAGATGGCCAAGGCTTGGCGCCGCGAATGTGTCTTGAGGAGGCAGCCAACGTGCCTCCATATGTGCTGTAAGTGGAGAACCCGCGGCTGTTCAACCGCCACAACATCCTGGTGGAGGACGGCCTCACCCTACTGAAGGGGTGGGTGAGGAACGTCGTCAACATGCCGGTGGCGCCGCGGCTCAGCAGGCAGGACTGCCTCGACTACATCAAGCGGGGGTGGATGGAGATGTCGTGGGAGTAGCGGGTCAACTCCAAGTACTCCATCTCGGCGCCGTACTGGCATGTCGTGGTGGACACCGAGTACGAGGCGCACCGCGGAAGCTTCTTCCTCCCTACCGATGATAGCGTGGATCACACGTTCATTGGGAGACCCCAAGAGGAAGGTATGATGCAATATAGTAGCAGTTTCCCTTGGTTACAAAACCAAGGTTATTGAACCAGTAGGTCTTGGAGAAGACTCTAACAAGGTGTCTCCCTCCCCTGGCGCTATGAGGTTAACGTGGACCTGCACACAATCACAAACAAACCACTTTGCCCAATGAAACAGAGAGGTTGCCAATCTCTCCGGCTTGCTGAACACAAAGAATAAAACTTATGCGTGGAAAATAATATGAGAGCAAAAATGACCAACGAGCAAAATGACTAGAAAACTATTAAAACGGTTGTAAGCAATCTAGGAAAATATGACCAGGGTCTACAGTTCACTAGTGGCGTGTCTCCAAAAGATAAACACGTTGGGTAAACAAATTACAGCGGGGCAATTGACAAAGCATGGGCGCATAACAATACTACCATGACATAATATAGTTCACCGTTTCATTTAGTATGGACATTATGTCAAAATACATAGACCGTTATCCAACTACATATATGACTAATAATTCACCCCGGGATCGCTATCCAGCATGTCACCCAAATGTATTAAGTTGCAAGCAATGAATAATTGCAATAAGCACGGTGCATAATGTAAGCAATGGTTATAACATAAAGCAATAAACACCGTTGTTTTACCCCTAATAGCAACATCACATCTTCAGTCTTAATCGTTTCTGTCTACTCGAACTCAGACCAAAGAGACATGAACCTACTATCTAGCATAAATACTCCCTCTAAAGATACTAGCAATTACTTCGGCCAAACCATACACTAACATCGGAGAACATGCAAGATAATAAATAAAACATATCATAGATAAACTTAACAAGAATGTCATGATTTCCACAGTTCATCGGATCACAGCAAACACAACATGTACCATTACAAAAGATGATCTTGATCATGTTAGGCAGCTCACAAGATCTAAAACAATGGAGTACAAGGAGAAGAGAGAACCATCTAGCTACCCGTAGTCCCGTGGTGGACTACTCACGCATCACTCTGGAGCCAGGCATGGTGGTGTAGATGCCTCTAGTGACGATCTCCCCCTCCGGCAGGGTGCCGGGAAGAGCTTCAGAACCCTCCCGATCTAGGGTTGGCAACGGCGGCAGCCTCAGACGTATTTCTGGAAAAGTGATCGAGACCTCATGGTTTTCGGGAGGAATAGAATTTATAGGCGAACGGTGACTCAAGAAGCTTCCAAAGGCGCCCAGGTGGGACCCAGACACGGCTAAGGTGTGGGCCACGGCTGGGTGGCGTCTGGGCCTGTGGGCGCCCTGCAGGTCCCCTCCTGGCACAGTCTTTGTTTTTTCGTAAAAATAATTCACGTAAATTTTTAGCCACTTCCGAGAAAATTCCCCGACTAGCTTTTCTGAAACAAAAAGACAGCAGAAAACATGAACTGGTACTAGGCATCTTGTTAATAGGTTAGTTCTACAAAATATACCAAAATGATATAAAAAACATTATAAAAACATGTGGCAATGATATATAACAAGCATGGAACAACCAAAAATTATAGATACGTTTGAGACGTATCAACTGACATGCGAGAGCCACCGTCGGAGTGGTTCGCTTCAGACGACGAGCGTGACCGCTCTGATGACGACGACGAAGAGATGCCCAATCTCCCGTTGCAACCGGCGCCGGCAAGAGCAGGCGAAACTGCCACAACAGCGACACCGTCACCGGAGAAGGGGGCGTAGGATGAAGCTGGAGAGGCTTCCTTTCGCCGCGGCATGCAACTAGGCTAGATCAAACCCCACCACATGCGCTGGCGGAGAAACCAGAAGCTCAGCCGAGGCTATGCAAGTTCCTCAAGGCCGTAGCCGGCAACGACGACGGATTATCGAGGCATGCAAGTTTTTTGATGCTGTCGGCTCTGGGATAGGCATCTTCCTCACCATTTTTTTGAGAATTACAAATTAAAAAATGGGCAGCATCACTGTACAAAAATTATAAACTAGTTCCAATATAACAACATATATATGATCATAAGAGATTACAAGTTTAGTTAAAAGCTCCACATGTCAGATACGTATTAAGTCTCTACTAGCTAAATGCCCGTGCATTGCTACAGAAAACACGGATAAATTGTTTTGAATCATACATACATTCATCAGGAATAAAATGTTTGAAGGAAGCGTCACTTTGTCATGACACACATTTTGCTGGTTAAACTTAGGTAAATCTTTGCCGCTAGATGTCTGTATAACCTCCAACGACAAATATGTAAGAATTGAATACCCTTTGTTGTCACGGAATAAAAAAGAAGACACATTGATCAAAACAATAGTTCAAGTTCAAAAAAATTATGCGTCAAATATGATGAGACTTAATGCCCGTTGCGTGCTTCGCTAGGGAGGAACATTCAAACAAATTATATATGTGATCAAATTCATACAATAAGATTTCAAAACACGAGATATCTCAAGGTCAAGGCAATAATTTTCAACATGTTATTCATTGTCATGGTATCCTCTCATTCAGTCAAGTGCGACGTGATTTCTTAATTCCCTTTCCCATTCTACCTGACCGCATGTGCCGCTCTCTCCCCTACTCCACGAGTGACCCACCTTATTCTCCACAAGCCAGGTAACAATAACCTAGCAACATTTGTGTTTCTGTGACACATAGGCCATGCCTCTAACAACAGCCAAGGGCAGTTTTCTATTACCATGATATAGTTGTAACAGAACTCTTCAAATGGAGAGTTGAGTAATGCCGTTTCAATTTGTCATGAGGATTTAGATATCACCTCTTTAATTTATCATGCATCAGTATATTCTTTGAATTAATGAGCAGACAATGTGCAGTCAATAAACATGTTATGTAGTTTGTTGGTTAGGTGCATCCAGATCTCTAAATAGTACGAAAAGATAAATTGTAATGCACTCTAGCTATGCCCAAAACATATAAAATTACAGGACGGTCTGCTCAGCAAATAATATTGTTTGCTAAGAGATGATAGGAATTATTGTGGCTGTTGCTGGTAGCCTGGTAGTATGAACAATGTGTATGATGCTGTCGAGCTCAAGCTCTTGCTGCACAGGTCACACTTCTTTAGGTTTCATCATGGGAATCCGAAGCTCTTCCTGACTCTATTTCTCTATCTAGCTGTCTTCTGCGTAAATTCTGAGAGTATTGGAAATTTATGTGCCAACATGTTGTGCGGCTATTAACACGACCTCTGTTCGTAAGATTCGATAAAAAATGGTTGCAACAATTTCTTACACGTATTCCATCCTGGGTCTTCTCCTAGAAGCTCAAAGGAGTAAATGAGAAATTTCATACGTAGTCAAGCCCTTCAATATTCTCCTTGTAAAGCATGCCATAGGCACAAAACAAGGACAAACGGTTCCTTCAACCATTTGTCCAGGATTTAAACTCCTACCGGTATGATTTTCAATAAGGGACGAAGAGATTGCAAGATAACTATTGTTTGGAAACAACTAACCAAGTGAAAAATCATAGTAAAGAACTGCTACGTTGGTGTGCCTACCGGTACTAAGTACAACCCAATAATAAGATATTGGCCAAGAAAATCAATGGAAAAGAATAATCAGAAATACATATGAAAAACTACATATAGTCAGAAAAGCATGGTATAAACATTTGGGTAGGGTTTGATCCTTCGTACACATCACCAACAGTCAGCGTAGAGAGGACTGCCAAAAGGATCTTTCAAATTAATCATTTTGTTCTAATAGTAAACAAACAAACAAACAAACAAACAAACAAAAAAAATGCAGTTAAACTGAAACAAGATAGAAAACTATATTTGGTGAAATCACTTTCGGTTGTTGTTTTTCATCTATTAAGGCAGACTCTTACCAATACTATTTCTGAAAGTGGCTCTATATTTTCCAACTCGGCAGAGGGGCGCATGCGTGTCTTGGCCCAAATTTAGAAGGCTGCCGATAACCTGTTGCCTCCCAAAGCTCTTGGTGCTGGAACCATACAAGGTGTCGCACCTGCGTCCTTTCCAAGCAAATTCCTGATTCTAGGACTTGTATACAAACAAATTAAAGTATGGTTCACAACTTCACATGGTTGCTCCTCATTTAATCTTCAGAATTTCCAAAAAACGTGGTATCTGTTAGCTATTTTCTGGACATAACTGAATGGATTTTGAGCGCTTGCCGGGGGCGACACCTGTTACCTTCCCGGGAGATCATCGCGGCCCAATATTGTGCACAAGCTGTTGGAACATGGCACAAACGCAAGGACACATCCCACAGGATCTCATCCCTATCAGGTTCTAACAAATAAGAGATTCCACACACCTCTTGGTGGAGAAGCCGAGGGCGTCACCGGAGAGGATCCAAAATCTTGTAGAGCTCCGTGCGCCGAGCGAGGCGGTAGAATAGTGCGTAGCTTGGACGAGGATCTGTAAAGCGGGCGTCCACCACTTGGCGCCGACGGACTCGAAGGCTGGGTCGAGGTAGAGCTACGGCTGGAAGCACACGACCTTCCGCCATGCGACCAAGCGGGCGCAGTCTTCGTTGTCCACGCCGACTGGATCGAGTGTGGTGGGGGATCAGGCTCTGGAGGTGTTGGGGGCAGGTGGCGGTTGGTTTTGGCGGTGGCCGGTAGGGTCTGTGGCTCGCGTGCCAGCGATGAGGAACCGTACGTATAGGGATCGATTCCGGCGTTGGGTCACTCAATTTGATTGCTGGAGACCTCGATTCGCCGGCGGCACCGGTGGAGACGAGCACCGCTAGTTTTTTTTATGGTAAAAGGACTTTAAATTAAACCGATAGCACAGCAGAATCGCTGGCTATAATGTCAGAAATACAATTGGGGCATGATCCACCCAGGCCAAATCAGTAGACTCACTACTAGCCCCAAGTTTAGCTAGTTCATGAGCTGCTGTGTTACAAGTCCGTCTAGCAAAGATGAACTGAAACAGATCAAAATTCAGTAAACATAGACTTCTAGCCTCCTTCACCAAAACTCCAATGGCTGATTTGTCGAAATCCCTCAGAGCCTGGACAAGGTTTGAAGCATCAGACTCAAGAATGATCCGGTAGGCACCAATCTTGATTGCTCCATCAATAGCGAGAAGGTAAGCGACCGCTTCAGAGTGCAGAGGATCCCTCAAGTGCACAGATTTTCCCGACCCAGCAGCAACGAACTCGCCCGCCGGTCACGGATGATGTAACCCCAACCACCAGAACCTGAGGACTGGTCGAAAGCTCCATCAAAATTTACCTTCACCTGATTGTCAGGTGGCTTTGCCCATTTATGTTGATCAGGGGGTTTAGGTGGGATGGCGGGCAGCTTCAGACTTCTAAAATCCACCATGTACCTCTCCACACGATTGCAAACCTGCAGAAAGCCAAGCACGGCTTCACCAGAGTTGGCCTTGTTCCTGATGTTCCACCATTCCCACATGAGGGTCAAAGCTTTTAGTTGCACTGAATCATCGCACTTCCACAACTCCTCTAGCATACTATGAGCAGAGGTGCAGGGAAGGAGTTTTTCACGAACCTCCCCGATGCCAAGGGAATTCCAGCATGCCCTAACCAGCTTACACTTGAGGAAGATGTGGCCACCGTCTTCATTCAGCCTATGGCAGACCGGGCAAGCAGTATCCAGGTCGACACCAACACCAGAGATTTTCATTCTAGTTGCTAGACTGTTATGTGCAAGACGCCAAGCAAACATCTTGAGCTTGTTGGGTGCCCGCAACTCCCATATTTTCTTCCAGTTGAATTTGACCACGCTGTCTCCTGAGTTTTCCCTTGAGCAACCCACGTCGCGGCCAAGCCTTCTGTCACGCAGCAGGACACCTAGCTTGTAGGCGGATTTCACAGAGAAAAACCCTTTGGGGTCAAGGTGCCAAGCCATGCAGTCCTCCATGCCATCACAAATGCTAATAGTGAGAATGGCCCTTGCGTCGGCAGGGTCAAAAAGATCCCTGACGAGTTGTTCATCCAGCCTCCCGTGATTGGATTGATCAGATCAGCCACCTTTGTAATTATGGACTGACCATGATGCGTTCTTGGCCGGCGAGTGTCACCTGCCGGGATCCAAGGATCATCCCAGGCCATGATGCCCTCACCATCCCCCACTCTCCAGACAAGCCCCTCCTTAAGCAGCTCCACGCCTTTGAGGATGCTACGCCAAGTGTATGAGATACCCGGCAAGGCAGTAGCATCCAGAATACTACCCTCGGGAAAGTATCTCGCACGCAGCACCCTTCCCACAAGCGAATCAGGCTCCTGCAAGAGTCTCCAGCCCAGCCGGGCTGCCCATGTTGAAAATGTGGAGATCTCTGAAGCCAAGGCCCCCTTCACATTTTGGTTTAGACAGGCATTCCCAACCCAACCAATGATGTCTTTCTTCTTCTTGATTGTTCCACCAGTACCAGCACACCATGGAGCCGATGTCGTCACAAAAAGTCTTTGTAATGTCAAAACATGACATGGCAAAAAGGGGAATGGCCTGCGCAACCGCCTTGATCAGGATCTCCTTCCCAGCCCTAGAGAGAAATTTTTCCTTCCATCCCTGTATCTTCCTCCACACCTTCTCTTTTAGATAACCGAAAGCCTTGATCTTGGACCTGCCAAGATGAATCGGTAGCCCCAAGTAACAATCATTGAAAGCCTCATCACTAATTTGGAGGAGATTTTTAAACCTCCGCTTTGCAGCGTTAGCGGTCCCTTTGCTGAACATCACTGCAGACTTTTCTTTATTGATCATCTGCCCAGAAACATCCTCATACAGAGAAAGAATGCTTTGGAGCTTCGCAGCGCTAGCATCGTTTGCCTTCATGAAAATGAGAGAGTCATTGGCGAAGAAGAGGTGGTTGATTCTTGGTGCAGTAGGACAAACTGCACCCCATTGAGAGAACCATCCAAATCTGCATCCTGAAGCAAGGCTGAGAGCCCCTCCGCACAGAGAATGAACAAATATGGCGACAGCGGACACCCCTGGTGTCGGGGGAATGATAAATAGATTAACCCGCGGCCCACAAGTGTAATGCGGCTTATAATGTTCATGACCGCCTCATCAATGGGCTTACACGGAGATGGGCCGATACAAAGAGTCGCAACGTGATAAAAGAAAAAGGATCTAGAAGACCGGAGAGGACATAACTTGGAAGACACGAAATTACATTACTTAGTCTCCAAGTAGGATACTTTCCTTGATATAGAAGTTTCCTTGTAACCTTGCGAGCCATCGTCTTTATAAGGTGGACTCCAAGGACCTAGAACCCTAGGCTCTCATACATCTAGAGATAGGCGACTCGACACATCGATCGCCAACCCCTTGTAACACCATATTCATATCAATACCAATCTAGGATAGGCAGGACGTAGGTCTTTACCTCACATTGAGGGGCCGAACCTGGGTAAAAAACATTGTCTTCTTCATGCCCTGCGATACATAGCTCGGAAACGATTGACTCGCGCAAATCCCACACCTACGAAGTCATCCATGACATCTGACGTGACAAACCCACGACACCTGGTGCAGCCCCCTTTGAGGAGTGATCACCTCCGTCAGATCTGAATTCACCTTTACCCTGTAGGTGACCGTCGTTACACAGCCCATCACAAGCTTCACCCAAGCTGGAGAGAAACCCATCTTCAACATCATCTTCTCAAGGAAAGACCACTCCACCCTATCGAAAGCCTTGCTCATGTCAAGTTTGACCGCAGCAAGCCCATCTCTTCCTCCCTTTCGCTGGTGCATGAAATGGGTAGTTTCATACGCAATAAGAATGTTATATGTGATCAGCCGCCCCAGAACAAAAGCGCTCTGGCTTTGGGAGATGATATCAGGCAGCACATCCTTCAGCCTACAAGCAATAACTTTGGTCACAATCTTCATAACTACATTAAATGGGCTGATTGGTCTCAAATCTTTGAGCCTGCTTGGATTATGGACCTTGGGGATCAAAACAATGATAGTCTCATTCCAGCCCGCTGGGATTTGCCCGCCATTTAGAACACACAAGATTTCGTCTTGAATCTTCCCCCCGACCAAGTCCCAAAACCGCTTGTAAAAAAGGGCTGGCATGCCATCAGGACCTGGGGCCTTCAAATCACCCATAGAGTTCAAAGCTTCCTTGATATCATCAACTGAGAAAGACATCCGCATGAAATCATTCATTTCGGCTGTCACAACACAAGAAACTTTGGACAGAAGTTCAGCCTCCCTCGTCCCAGCACTAGAGGAGAAAAGATTTGTGTAAAAATCATTGATGAAAGCCCCCAGCTCCTCTTCCCCTTCAATCACTCCACCAGCATCATTTATCATCGATTTTATATGATTGACTCTCTTCCACTCGGACGCGCAGGCATGGAAAAAGCTTGTATTTCGATCCCCATCTTTAAGCCAGTGAGCGTGAGCTCGCTGTTTCCAGTACAAGTTCTTTTGGTCTTGCAACCTTTCAAGCTTATACCGAAGCAGCTGTTCCATGGAGACATTTTGCTGCGTGATGTCCCCCTTCCTGCACATGTTCAAATCCTTCTTGGCCTTTTTTATCCTGTTTTTCAGGTCTCCCCATGACCTCTCTACTCCACAAATGGAGCTCAGCACCCACTCGCCTGATCGCCTCCGCCACAGTCGTGTCATTGGAGAGCATGGCCAGGCTCCATGCGTTTTTAACAACCTCCTCACACTGCTCTTCTTCAAGCCACCGCGCCTCGAACTTAGGCTGGGGAACCACACCTCCCCTCCTAGCACCCTTGTAAGCTGCCTCCATCAAAAGAATCACGGGCCTGTGATCAGAGTGCCTGGGATCCCCGTTTATAGCCTTATAAGCCGGGAAATGAGCCCTCCACTCATTGTTGGCCACCGCCCGATCAAGCCTCTCTTTTATGTATGACTCCGCCCGATGACTGTGGTTTCTCCACGTGAAAGGATCCCCGACAAAGCCGAGATCCTCCAGTTCACAGAACTCAAGAGCGTTCCTGAACTTGTCCATGCTCGCCTGCGATTTTACCTGACCCCTTGCTTCTCACTTGCGAAGAGTACCTCGTTGAAATCACCAAAGCACATCCATGGAAGAGCTGACCGACCATGCAAGATGCGCATCAGCTTTCATGTCTTCTCCTTCCCACCTGACTTGGGTTCTCCGTAGATGCCCGTGAGCCTCCACACAAAACCATCGTCCTCGGTGACATCAGCGTCAATGTGGAAACGCGATGCCCCAGGATGAACAACCATTCTAACATCTTTTTTCCAGAACAAAGCAAGGCCTCCGCTCCGGCCCACACAGTCCACAACCTCCATATGAGGCATATTCAGCAACACCTTAAAATTTTGCATCCCTGCCTTGTCAAGCTTAGTTTCTGACAAGAAAAGGATGTCAGGCCCTTCTGCCTTCTGCAACTCCAGAAGGCCATCCACTGCCGGCTGGTTCCCAAGCCCCCGACAGTTTGCAGCAATAGCTTTCATTGATCATTGCAGGGCTGAAATGGCAGCCCCGCCTATGTTTTTTCCTTGTCCTTGGGTCAGGAAGAGACCCCCAGTCGCCTTTCGCAAGCTCAGATCTTTCTCGCTCATGTGTTTCTTCTCTTTTCCTTACCTGTGTCAAAACCAGCCATGGTGGCAGCACTGACAGTCCCCATAGCTACACCAACAGGCACAAGCGCAAGGGCCGTGTTGTTATCGATCATGTCAATCATCTCCCCTTCTGTGCCTTGACCGCTAGCATCCCCAACAACAGTCTCCCACCCGGCTTTCGTTTCTTGAGAGACTGTCCGAGAGAGTTGGAGCTGTCCGGAAGAGTTTCCTGGCAATTTCAGCAACTTTAGGAGGCTCCTGACCCGCCCATGTTTTCGATGGTGGTGAAATGACCACATGCTCCCCTGGCTTCAGGGGTTCCCCATCCTCCGAGGTTCTGCTCGTGGCAGTGCTCGGATTTGATTTCCTGCTGCCAGTCCCTTCTCCTTGGAGTCGCTGTTCCATGATGCAGAGGCGGCTGCCTGTCCGAAGGTTTGCAATCTTCTTCTGCGCTCATCCGGTGCCCTCAGTCCTCTGTCAGGAAGGCGACGGATACGTCGTACCGCTTCGGGCCACTCAGCGGTGGCAAGGCAAAATGTAATATTCTCATCCACGTAGATCGAAGGGTGCAAGACGCGTGAAGAGGCGAGGGGACGATCAGGATGCGTCCAATCGTCGCGATGGCAGAAAACGGAGGCAGAAACCGGATATTTTTTACAACGTACGTACGAACTGCAATATAATAGAAAGAAAACAGTTATTTATGCTGGTTGCAACTGATTAGACAAAAACCTGAGATTTGCTGCAACAAGTGTTTTGTTCTGTGTTTATGTGCAAAATTTTTCCGTGGTGCTCACCTCGTCGTACAGGTACAGTACCACAACGACGACCTGCCATTCAGGTTCTCTCCCACCTTCCTCTTCTCCTCGGGCCGGGTGAGGTTACAACCGCTTCCAACTCCGTCGAGTTCTCGCCGCCGGCGACCCGGGATTTAGCCCCCACCTCAACACAACGGACCGAAGAACAAGGCGCAGCAATGGTGCTGATCCCTCTCGTCCGGGATTACATCGACCGCATGCTGCACGATGTCTCCGGCATGAAGGTCCTCGTCCTCGACCCCCAAACCGTACGTACGAGCCCCCAAACCCTAGCCCTGGTAGCCTCAGCTCCTCTGCGCGAGATCCGATCTTAGCTGACCAGATCCGCGGGTTCGTTCCAGGTGGAGATGGTGAGCGTAGTGTACAGCCAGTCGGATCTGCTGCGGAAGGAGGTGTTCCTCGTGGAGACGGTCGACGACGCCTCCAGCTCCAGGGCGTCCATGGCGCACCTCAAGGCCGTCTTCTTCTTCCGCCCATCCTCTGACAACATCCAGAAGCTCCGGCGCCACCTCGCTGCGCCGCGATTCGCCGAGTGCCACCTCTGTCCGTATTTCATCTCTCCCATTTGCTACATTCAACCTTGTAACATGCTCTTTTCTTATTAGCGCCTTTCCCTTCTGTGCGTTTATTGTGATAAAACGGAAGATTGATTGTTTTGAGAGGCACGGTAGACCCTAACTAAGCTCCGCCACCGAGTCTGGGGCAAAACAAGATACTAAAGCAACCACTCAAGACTAGTTCCTCTTTTCTGACATGATCTTACTAATATTGTCTAAAAGTTTCAAGCTATGCATAATTAGAAATAGTAAATTCAAATGCAATGTAAGATTTTGGGGTGATAGTGTTGTTACCTTGTTGTGGGGTCTGAAAGAGGTTTGCTGTTTTCATTCATTTTATTTGTTGTTCTGTTGCAGTCTTCTCCAATATATTGAAGATTCCACAGATTCAGGTGCTTGCTGATTCTGATGAGCAGGAGGTTGTGCAGCAAGTTCAGGTATATGTTGTTTATGATTGTAAATACTCATTGGAATAAACTGCTTGAGAGTTGAAAGGGAGGATGGAATATGAATGTTGTTTTGTTTTGCAGGAGTTCTATGCTGACTTTTGTGCCATTGATCCTTTCCATTTCACTCTGAATATACGCAATAACCACATCTACATGCTTCCAACCGTAGTAGACCCTCCTGGTATGCAGAGCTTCTGTGATCGAGCTGTTGATGGTATCGCCTCTCTCTTCCTGGCTCTGAAGCGTCGCCCTGTTATTAGATACCAAAGGACATCAGATGTTGCAAAAAGGATCGCGCAAGAAACTGCGGTGGGTCTCCTACAAATGCTAAATATACTATATGTATCCCATGAAAATAATTCATCACCTTTATGATTTTCAATACATGTATTTCCTTCGTACATGCTTATCCCAAAGATTGAAAGTAAACTCTATATCTTTGTTACTCTAGCACATCTTCAGGTGTTTTTTTGAACAAAAAACACCTTCAGGTGTTAAATCAGGAGAAACTAGAAACAGTTAGTTTTATACGATACTGATTATGCCTACACTGAAACAGATTCATGTCTTATTTCCCGTGATTTTTTATTCATAACTGATTCCTATGCTATGCTGTGATCGCTCATCATTTATGCGCTTACGGTTGTATTTCCGTTGTTTGATCTTCAAGGCACAATGACATATAGACTCTCCTCCCCCCAAGTGGCGTTCATCTCTGCACAGACTCCAAGCTAGTCATTAGTTCTATTTCACTGTTTCATTAAAAAGTCTATAGTTCCTTCTCACCTTTTATTATTTTTATCAATGGTCTGGAGTCCATAACATGAAATGAATATTGAATGTTTCTACATGGGCTTTTGACATGACAACATGTTAGAATTGTTTAGTTATTCTGCACTTTGTCTTCATTGAGCTCAAGGGTTATGATCAATGTAATTTGCATTAATTGTAAGTATGTAATGTCAGTAGGTATTAGCCCAGAGACTGCTTAGGCCATGTACAATGCAAGGTGCTTAGAAAAATAAACCAATCTTTTTTATACGAACCAAAATGCTTAATTCTATAAGAGCAGTGCCTAGTTAAGCATCTGTCTTATATAAACAAGCACTAGTGCTTAATCAAAAACCAGTTTATTTTTCTAAGCACCTCGATAAGCACATTGCATTGCACATGCCCTTAGAAGTTACTAGTATGTCTCAGCCTGTTGAACCAACAATGAGATTATGAGAATGCAACCAAAAAGTGTATAGTTACATTTTGTTTATGTAAAATGGTGGAATGGTGGGTGCAGTAGTTTTGAAGTGGCATGAATCTAATCGAGTACTTCTGGTGCTACTTGTTAATTTATGTATCTTATCATCTTGGGACTGACTATGTTACAATTGTGAATTGTTTGTTAATTATGCATGCTTCAAAGAGGGAGGCGTTTTGTCTCCCGGGTGCATATGCACCCGGTAGTTTAAACCCATTTGGAAATGTCAATAAAATTGCAAAAAAATTACGACATTTTTTGTGGCATGTGTAAAAAAGACAAATTTGTGAAAAAATGTCAATCTTTTTTACACAGGCCACAAAAATATCGATTTTTCGCGAAACAACTTTGTGAACACATAGAATGTGAAGATGTATCCTCGAAATTTTATTTTGGAAGTTTTTGACATTTCAAAATCCCGGGTGCATATTTACCCGGGTGCCAAAGTGGGTTTCACCGTTTCAAAGAATATTCCATGATGAACTTCACATCCTATGATCGGGATTAGGAAGCTGTGCAATTTATAGAAGTAGACGAAGACTGAAAGTCTTCTCCGTGCTTAAAAAAGTGTCCATAACTCTATCATCATTATGCCTTTCCTATTGTGATTTCGGTTTGGAATACTTGCTGCTGAAGCATTTACAATGTGGAATGTGCAGAGATTGATGTATGAGCAGGAGAGTGGCCTGTTCGATTTTAGACGAACTGAGAACTCTTCCTTGTTATTGGTGATTGACAGAAGGGATGATCCTGTCACTCCATTACTTAACCAGTGGACATATCAGGTATTGTAAAAAAGATCATATTTTTGGTTGTCGCAAATGTATTTTTTCTGTTAATTCGTTCACGAATTTGAATTCACAGGCAATGGTTCATGAGCTTATTGGAATTGAGAACAACAAAGTTGATCTTACTGAGTTTCCTAATGTACCTAAAGACCAGCAGGTTGAGAAGTATTAACTTTCTTCTGTTCATGTTATGATAAAATATACTGCATGAAATCTTTGAATATTGATTGTTGTGAAATATACTCATACAGGAGGTGGTTCTTTCAGCGGTACAAGACAACTTTTTTAGAGCAAACATGTTCGAGAATTTTGGGGACCTCGGTATGAATGTCAAAAGAATGGTGGATGACTTTCAACATCTTTCAAAAAGCAGCCAGAATTTCCAGAGCATCGGTAAGCAGTATGGATTTTGTTTTTGGTTTCATAGTCTTCTATGAAAGAAATAGACCAGAGAGAAATTATGTCCATTACCCTGTTTTTTGTTTCTTGCGTCATTTCACACTTTTACTTAAATATGGCCTTTTGGTCCCCACCTAGTTTCATTTCTAATTACCTATTAATCATCACTCGTACCATCCTTTAGTATCATAATAGTTCGTGGTATTGTTATTTGTGCGGATAAGTACATATAATATCTAAGTGTTGAAATTCATGTGTTCTCTACTCTCTTTAAAACATGGAATTTAGGGTCTTGAGTAATGAAAATAATTAAGTAGGTGTTTGGGACAAAATAATTATTTTAGAGGTTAACCCCACAGGTCATGCACATAAAAGTTATTTGTGTGAGTTTTGATCACATTCTTAAGGTTGGTGTAGTTTATTTGTTTAAGCAACATAAGATCCAAATGGGAAGCATGAGATAACACCAAATGTAAATAACATCCGAGTTTCAAATTTGCTCCAAATTTTATTTTGTATCAACATGGATGATGTTCCAGGTGAAAAATACAGTGTGTGACATATGGTGTCAGTTGTTTATATATTTACACTTTTACAGACATGTGTATTTGCAACAAAAGAGATATCTGCTTGTAGTTGCTGCAATTGAAAATAAATGGCCTGTAACCAACATACTCTGAACTATTTAGGGGTGGGTGGTGGAATGCAAATAACTTCAAAAGGTGTCATGGTCATGACCTCTAATTCTTGAACATCATGTCGATGTCACTTTGTGCAATTTAGTTTGGTGGGTTAGTCTGATATATGTGTTTTCTGCTTTGTGTTAAACTCTGAATGCCTGATATGCTACTGGTTTTAGGTGATATGGCAAAATTTGTGACCAACTACCCTGAATATCGAAAGACACATGGAAATGTAACAAAGCATGTTGCTTTGGTGAGCGAGATGAGCAGAATGGTGGAGCAAAGGAAGCTTATGCAAGTTTCACAGACGGAACAAGAGCTAGCATGTACAAGTGGACAAGCAGCAGCCTTCGAGGTATTTATTTGATGCCCAGAATTTTTTGCCTGGCTTTCAGGGTAATTCGGTCTTATTATATCCCATGTGCAAATTTCTAACTAGCCAAAGGGGTTGACTGTTGATTTTGCATAAGTTATCAAAGTATAAGCTGCATCTATGTTTGCGATGTATATGACTGATAGTTTTACATCTCAACATTGTTGATCTGCTTTGTCGTTCAAAATCCCCTAATATCTTTTTGAACTCATTCTACTCTTTAGGAAGAACCCATTCTACTCTTTTTTAAGGAATAACCCATTCTACTCTTCTTGTTGCTTTGACCACTTGCCATTAGCTATGTCAGTCGAACTGAACCTCACCTTAGAAGTGGCTTAAGGAGTTGGTGTTCTTTAAACGAAAATTTACAATGCTATATACTCATATTTGACCAATTCCATTATCTACGTGTGTCACTGTACCTATCCTTGGAAGTGTTGGCCTAGACTTGCTCATTAAGATGTAAACTCATTGTGTATGACTTTAGGTTCATTTAGTTGAATGGATGTGAGTAGGGTTTATTCCATGTTGAAGTTGCCCAGTTGATGTTTCTTGCCAACCATTCACAAGTTACTTTTCTGCAGGCCGTTACTTCCTTACTAAGCAATCAAAGTGTATCTGATATTGACCGTTTACGACTGGTAATGCTCTATGCTTTGCGGTATGAAAAAGAGAGTCCAGTTCAGCTGATGCAGCTTTTCAACAAATTGGCTTCTCGTTCTGCTAAATACAAGTCGGGGGTATGCGAACTTAATTAGTTCTTGTAAATCATGTTCTCCATGATTTGTTCGGTTGCACATATTGCTTTGGTTTTTTTTGCTATCCAGTTCTTCAAAGGAAGTTGGTTTTTATTGGCACTGTTTAAAGCATAATGAATTACAGTCTAATACATCATCTGACCATTTCTTCTATGCTGGCAATGATGTGAAAGTACTGATGCATTGTTGGAACTGGTTACTGCTAAAATTGAATGCTTTTGGATTATTAAAGACTAAAGTTCATATGGAATGGTAGCCCTTTCTATAAAAGTAGGGCTCGGTGCCCAATTATAGTAAGATATAACAATTATATCTTACCATGTTCGCCAACCAGTTGCCAAAAAATACAACATAGCGCAGTGTGGACACTGCAAGTTGTTTCTGTGATAGGTTCTTATATTTTATATCTACATTTTACCGTATGTACAGCGAATCCCTAGAATTGATGGTACACATGGTTCCTCGGACGAGGATAGAGAATTTCTGTAGCTCAGACTGTGCAATAATAGTTAATTAAACGTGGTATTGATTAAGCATGAATCATTTAAATTTCATTTTTACCCATGTTTAATAAACACCAAGTCCCGTTGGCTGTTTTTTCTTTACTGCAGACAAAAGAAGAAAGTAGCCGGTTGCATTTTTACTGGAGATTTTTGCGAGTCTAATCAGTGTTCTCCTTCTCTATGCAGCTTGTTCAATTCCTACTTAAGCAGGCTGGTGTTGATAAGAGAACAGGCGATTTGTATGGGAACCGTGACCTATTAAATATTGCTCGCAACATGGCTCGCGGACTTAAGGTTGGCACAAAAGTTTGTCCCCACAATTGTGTCCACAGTTCGTTTCTTATGCGCTTATTGGTTGCAGGGTGTTGAGAATGTATACACCCAACACCAGCCTCTGCTCTTCCAAACCATGGAAGGAATTGTGAAGGGGCGATTACGAGATGCTGACTATCCACTTGTTGGCAATCACTTCCAGCAGGGCAGGTTCGTCTGCTGTTAAAGTGTCTGTTCACTAACTTTGTTTATTGATGGACGTGAAACATGCCATCCTACAAATGAAAGATAAATCATTTACAGGGACCTTTTGAATCAATACATTTTAGTTTTTGTTTAGTTTAGTTTTCCAAAACGTGATGGTCTAGTTTATACAAATGATGGCTTCCAAACAGGCCTCAAGATGTGGTGATATTCATCGTTGGTGGGACAACATATGAGGAAGCCAGATCAGTAGCCCTTTATAATGCTGCAAATCCTGGAGTTCGTTTCTTCCTTGGAGGTTCGCTGGTTCTAAATTCAAAGAGGTGTGCACTGTTCATCATTCCATATTGCAGTTGGTTATCTGCCATAAAATTAGCATTTAGATGAAATCATGACTGTATATTGATGTGTTACCGATGACTTGCAGATTTCTTGAAGACTTGGGGGAGGCACAAAGAATAGCGAAATCAAGCACTCTAGTATGAGCACGTGTGTGAGAATTGATAGTTTTACTGCATATAGTCACAAAGAACGAAATCTGTGGTACATTTTACAATGTATAGCATTATCTGTGTAGTGCGATACCATATCGTATCTATAGGGAGTTGAGCTCCTGTACATTCCATATTTGTTGCGATATTTTCTATTAAGTTGACGCGGTGAACCCCGAGGAGCAGGCCAAAGCACATACCTCTCTCTCGCCTGCTCACTCTCCCAAGTTTTCGCCCTCATTCGAACATTTGCTCTCCAAGTGTTGCTGTCCGTTCTAATCCGGCGAGCAATTGCTGACGCCATGGGAGAATCTACCTGCTCACTCTGGTGAACATAGGTGAGTGTTTGACTCCATGAATCAGCTCCAACTAGGCATGTTGGACGAGAAGTTGGGAGAGAGTATGCACAACACATTCGCAGATGGCCCGTTCAATCCTAGAATTCAGGATGTGTTGGTTGGGCTTAAAGCAAGCGATGAAACAAATACCTTTCGAGAGCTTTGTCTCTGCTGAATCAGTTCTTAAACCTATATAGTCTTTCCCAAACCTAAGCTCCCGGGGATTCGTGAGCTCTCCTTGCTCCATCGATCTACATGTTCGTGGTTCGTTGGATGAAAAGTGAATCCATCTCAGCCATGTGTTTGGTCGGTTCGGGCATAGTCGGTTCAGGAAGTACCGAAGTAGTGCGGCGCGTCTCAGTTCGTTGACTGCCCTCCCGGTCGTCTCCTCGTCCTCGCTCGAACCTCCTCCAATCGCTACAGAAGGTCGCCCCGTGCCGCGTCGTCCGACGAGAACATGCTGCAGCGGTGCCGGGAGACGTCCACCGCCTCCAGGGTTGGGCCCGCGGCGAGGCAATGGCCGGCGACGAAGACGGCGCTCCGGCTTGAAGGAGCAGCTGATGCAGAAGCTGCGGGAGGCCAGCACGGCCGCCGCGCGCCGTGGCGCTGAAGGGGACGCGCTGCGGCGGTGCTAGACAGGGATGTCTAGAATCTCCAGGGCTCCGTCGCCTTCCCCGTCCCCGCCACCATCAGCAAGGTCCGGCCACCTCCCCCTCCCCCTCCTCACTCTCTCAGCCTAATTCGAACTCGATCTTGAGCGACAAGCCAGTCTTGATTGAGCTCCTCGCGTCCTCAAGGTCTCAGGCACAGGTAGCAGCAGCTCACCGGTGTGCTCCTCGTTTCCTCCCCCTAGCAGTAGCTTGCCGGCGGCGAGCCGGTAGTGGGATCTTCACCTTTTCCCCAACCATGCTCTGGCAGCAAGTTTGTCGCGTGCACCTGGCCTCCTCCCCCTCCCAGGCTCCAACAAGTGCTCGCTGGTACCAAGCCTGCTGTGGGCTTCTCGCTTTCTCCCCCCTCTTCGGCTTGAGCAGCATCACTTTATTCATGTTGTCAAGCCTATTTTTAATTGGCTTGTTATAGATGACCTTGGTTGTCACTTATTTGTTTACTTGATGTCAAGCCTATGTTATTGATTACCTAAAACACTGTTATTAGTGTGTCAAACATTACCTTTGAGAAGCCACTTTGTATGGGAAGTTCTTGGATGGTTATTTGTGGCACAGGAAAGCGAGGATATCGCTTATATTTGAAGTTTTGCTTGTATTGGTTAGCACTGGAATTTATATTGGAAAGATTAGCAGCTAGGAGTACCAGCGTAGAAAATACACCTAATTTTGTTTCCAGATAGTCGGTGGTTGCGTTTTCTGGGAAGATGTTGGCTGTTGTCCAAGCGGCGCACAGTTTTTTTATGGTGCAGAGAGACAAGAGGCCTGTTTGCCTCTGAAAGTTTTGCCTGTGTTGTTTACCGTTGGGCTTTTAGCTGCTACTTGATCTCATCTCATTATCAGCTGGCAGGCTAAAATGTACAGTTAATTCTTTTTTAATGTAGCTGATGTCTACTTTTCTAAAACACGTCCTGCTTGTTGTCAGAAATTCATAGTCCTGCTTGTTGTCAGAAATTCATAGATCCATCAGAAGCATTAGAGGGTGGAGAGGAAGGTAGGGGATGATGGGCGCCAAGAGGTTTTAGCGTTGCTGATCTGTTGTGTTTCTACTTAATCTTGATTTTTCTTGCAGATATTAGATTCTTTCGGTTGTGGCTTTGGCAAATTGACCTCAGCTTGGAATTAGACTAGAACTGCACACAATCATATAGACATGTAGCCAGTTTTATCTACGGTCTATCTTTTTCATCACAAGCGTATAGACATGTAGCCAGTTTTGTGATCTTCATTTGCTTCCTGTAGCAGTCATGTGCATTGCCTTTCCTTTTAGCTAATAAAAATATTTCTTCCATGGTAAAGGATCTACACCATGGCATGATATTAGATAAGTAGTATAGGATTATGCTGATGAGCTGCTAGGTTTATCTGTTTCTTGTCCAATTATATAGTTCAGGGAAGCACAACGTGTGTGGTATCCTCATCATAACAGCATTGTGCAATAAGAAAGATATATTTGTTCGTTTTTGTTGTCTTATACATTGCATAATTTATTTATGTGTTCATGAATGCTGTGAACAAACTAAGAACTGAATTCATAGCAGTTGCCACATATGCAGTACATACTAATGAGGTGAACTATGTTTCATCAGAAGAAGGGTTGCATATTTATACATAAACTGTGCACTTGATTATCATTCCGGTTCTGACTCCTATCTCTTGACCTGTTTTTTCCTTTTCTCTTTGAGGGAAATCGATTGTGGTAGGTATGTTCTGAAAATATCACTTGCTAAATTCTGAGATTAATTTCTTGCATTGTCAAATACTGCACGACTTCAGCGATTCAGGCGAGGTGTTAAAAATGACCATATAATACATGGTTGATACTTTCTTCTGGTTCTCTCAATTCTTATGGTTATGCTATTTCTTTTCAAAACAGTGCTACAACCTACGAGTACCAGCCTTTGCATACAGAAACAAGGAGAAGGAAGAGCTGAGATAAATAAATGCGTAATATATATATATGTCTATTTGCCTTCTTCTTTTAAAACTAAAATTTAGTCACTTGGAAGGTTTTGAACCTGGTATATTCCCAACTCTGTGTATCCTGCCGCCAGGCTGGTTTGTTGCCGAGAAGGGTGCGCAGCTGGATATGCTGGTAGGGATGTTAAATGGAGGGATTTGCTTTGCTCGATATTGGTTGAAGTACTAATTTTTGATTCGACCAATAGCACTACCAGATGCAGCCTAACAGTGATCTGAATAAATACTTCGGTGCTGTACACGCGGCCTAGGCTACCGGGCTCAAAGAACTGCAGCTGTCGGTCTGGGTGGCATTCCTGCTGTTCGGCCTCCTCCTGGGCATGTTGTACGGGTTGTTCTCCGTGATCTTAGAACCGTCAGTGCAGGGGTCGTGGCTCGCCTAAGACCAGTTCTTTAGGAACATCTGCATCGTCCTGCTGTGTGAAGGTGACCTTGCCCATTTTGGTGGAACATCATTCCTTGCCAACATATGTATATGTCTATTTCGATTTCAGATATTGCAGCAAAAGCTCACAGATCCTTTAATCTTGTGTTAAAATTATTGCTTTCTTTTGTTAGTTTCAATAGCAGTAATGGGTGTCAAACGTGCCCAGATAAATCTTAGTTGTCCGATTAGGAAGGTGTGCTCTCAGATTATAGACAAACTATTACTTCTAGCTTAATTTCTTATCCATTACTTTTCCACTTCTTACAATTGCACGACAATCTTTGCTGCAAAAAAATGTAGGTTGGTCTATTCACTCCATGTGCTATTTTACTAGGGTAGTGAAACATTAGGATAGCACAAACGGTTGTAAAATAGAAATACATATATATCTTGGCCGTTTAACTTTTCCTCTATGATTGTACTGGGTTAAGATAATTTTCACTGATGGTAGTTTAGGATATATTACCTTTGTTCCAAAATATAAGACATTTTGTAGGCTATTTTAGCCTACCAAAACGTGTTACCTTTTGGAACGGAGGTAGTACATGAGACCATTGGAGAGCTGTAATGCACCCTCTATTTATATTTGGGTTTAGTTAAGCATGCCTTGATGATGATCACACTTCAAATTGAGGTCTAGATAATTTATTTGTTCATTCCTTTGCAGGCTACATGGTTTTGTTGTGTAGTCGTTATTCTATATTTTAGAAAGGGTGGGCTGTATCTGAATTGCCTCATACACAAAAGAAAAGATATTTAAATTGTTTCAGGCTTTGAGATGATTTATGCCTTAGAACAGATATCTTTTGTGCTGCTTTGTTAGCAGTGGAGGAACAACTTATAGTTATTTCTGGCATATGTCATCCATGTAGAACCATGAGTATTTTACTGTTGGGAGATTTGTTTTTTGGTCATCTTTTCTGTAATGAGAAAAGAATGTCTACTCCTTCCATTCACAGATACTTGACTTCAAAATAGGTGCATCTAGACAAGAAAAGGGTCTAGATACACGTATTTCAGAGTCGAGTATTTCAGAACGGAGGGAGTAACATATACATGACTTTATTGTTTGAAGATTTAACATCAATTGTTCTTTCCAGGTCCTAAAGGTGGTTTTAATCAAATTACTTAGCTACAGCCTACAGCTGAAGACTTCCCTGCTGTATCCACTGACCCTCCGTTTTAATGCATCATGGGAACTACATCACAAGTGATTGCATCAAATCTTATTATTCGTGGAGGCTCAATACTTGAATAATACACGAGGGAAGCGATTTGGCTCCCGAGCACAGATGGTCCTGATATCTGGTCCATGCAAGTAGCGTTGAGATTTGGTACAGATTTTTGTCGGCATGTGCGAGCGCTTGGTAAAAATCCGCGGCGACGCGGTGAACAGCTGGGACCGAAATCGTCGGTGGGTCCCTTCCGTAACGTCGTTCCACGACGGCGAGGAAAACATGTTCCTTGGGGACATGACGGCATCATTTCTTCTTCCGCCAGCACCGACGCCGCCGCTCCCTCCCGCAGCCTCGCAGGTCCTCTCCCTCCCTCAGCCACCGCCGCTCCCTCCCGCAGCCCCGCAGCTCCTGTCCCTCCCGCAGCCACCGCCGCTCCCTCCTGCAGTCCCCCCAGCCTCTATTTCGTCCAATCCATTAGAAAGGTGATTTTGTTCGACGGATCCGCGCCGCAGCTCCCCCAGCGGTGCCGTGATGTGGAGATCGAAGCCCAGAGGGAGCGCCCCCGCCTTGTGCCGGCGTCTTCACCACGACAGGGAGGCCGTGCGCCACCTCTACGCGCCGGATTTTAGGGCAGGACCTGCGCGCCCTACCCGCGGCGACCTCCAAACCCAAAGGTCCAATTTTTGTCTTCTTTGCTTGTAGGCAGACCCCTGAACCTGAAAAATCATTCTATGTTTGATTCAGTATAACCATTCTATGTTTCCTTGATTCAGTTCAAGAAATGATTTAGATCATTTCTTTCTGTCTTCATGATTGCTACTCCCTGGTTGCTTCCTGAAAGTGCGTTCTTGCCAAAAATCACAAGAATATCTTAGGGTCTGTAGGCCAGAAATTTCCTAACTTCGGTTTAGGTTCAGTGGTAATGGTCATACGGATAATCAGTTGTCATACGGATAATCAGTTGATTGATTTAGTTGCTCTGCTGACTGTGTACTTCATTTTAAAAACGTTAATTGGAATCATCATATGCAGTTAAATTAGCCAACTACCCGAATCTGCCATCCCAGCTGATGTGCCAAGTCCGCAGCATCACCATGCACGTAAGTGGTTATGGTTCAAGTTCATGTTCTACTGGACTACTGGACAGTGCGTATTTTCAGTTAGTATTTGTTCTACTGGACTACTAGACAGATTTATTGATTTGCTCCGACTCATACTACTAGACGAGACGTCACTCTGTCGTCTCTGACTGGTTTCATGAGGTCTCCTTGTCTTAAAGCTTGAGCATACATGTGCCAAATCTTGTTGCATATAGGCGCCGAGTTAGGCATAATTGTGTTTCCCAATGTTTACTCTACACATTGTCCGTGGAACAGGAAATCTGTGCAGTTAGTATCTAAAGAGAGAGATACTCGATGGAGCGGGAGGAAAGCCATAGCTTGCTGGGACTGCAGAGCATGTGGAAGGTATCGAGTTCTTGCTAGATCCAATTGACAAGTAATGGATCTGTACTCTGCACCTCTTGATTAATAGGTTCTCCAACGGATGGGATTTGTTCTAATCTAAATTAGAAAGCGAAATACTTATGTTCATAGGTTCCCCTCGGGGAGTATGCGGGGGACAACGAAGACCCACAGTGGCACAAAGCAGCGTGTAGAGGAAAATCCGGACGCGGCGCCAACGTCGTGAATGAAGTTCATTCTTTCCCTAGGCGTGATAAGGGGGCGAGACGAGCAAGCGGATGAAATCGAAGTGGATATCAAGTGTACGAGGAAGTCACGGCCGGCATCGCAAGGAGCCAAGGATCAGCTTTAAAATTGACCCCGAGTCTCTAGAATGGTCAATAAGGTTAGTCTGCAGGAGTGTCATACAGCGGCTTATTCAGTTTTTACTAGTTGTGCCTGAACAAATAAACATATTCAGTTTTACAAATTGAAAGAGACGTGCCGTACTGAACTTATGCTCACTTGTAGTTCCATATTTCGTAGAGAATATGGACTTGTGCTCACTTGTAGTTCCATATTTCGTAGAGAATATGGAATTTCTTTTCATCAGGTTAGAATTGGTTCTGCCCCACCGGATAAACTGATTTGCCCTGATCGGATGGGAGCACTAGAGAAATCAGTAAGGGGCTATGCAGAAAACGGAAAACCCCACTGATAGAGTTGTAAAGCCAAATCTTGGAACCAGTTTCGACTTACTAGGGGAGGCGTATGATTTTTACAACAATCTTGGGAGAATGGTTTTTGAATCAGGTACGGCAAGGGCAGGCTGAATGTGGCTAGGACGAAATGTTTGCAAGAAATAGTATGTGGCTGTGCGGTGAGTATTTTCCAAACAGATAAAAATATAGAATTCTAAATTTCTATGGTTGTTAACAATAATTTGTTTTCAGGTGGTATACAGGGAAAACCTGGGGCAGAAAACACAAGGTCGTGCAGATATGAATATCAAGTAATGATCAGATTATCCCGGATTAATGAGCCCTAACCACTTGATCTCTCTGAAGCGAGAAGGTTTATTGGCCGTCGCACAAGCACATTGATGCATACACCAAAGACCTAATGAAGCAGCTCAGGGAGAACAATATCAACATTGGCAAGGTGCACATCATCATCAGTAGTTTCTTTTGGCAAATGGAAAATGTTCCGTTCAGCAAAAGGACTCTATAGAACCTGTGCGGGAAGATAAGCAAGAAACAAATGGATGTTTTTGCTGAACTAGGTTCAAAAGACCATGACTTCACATACTGTGTTCAGTCAAAATTTGATATGTAAGGTTGTACAAGGGGTCCTGGTCTAAGTGTGGTTTATTCTTTGCATGTACAATGGTGAGTCTGGCTATGACCTGATGGTATTTGATTTCTTGTTTCATTATTCAGGCGTCGACAGTTTCGATGTAGTGTTACAATGACGACCGGACTTGATTTTATAACATTTGTGCAAAATAGATTGCCTGTCGATGGGAGAGGTGTATGAACTGTTGGATTTTATCAGTCTGGTGGGAAGCACAGGTTGACAGTCATGTGTGTGTGGTGTGCTTGTATGGCAAGGACTACATTCTAATTTGGCTGTGGGTAGATGGAGTGAGTAAATTTGTGTTGCTCTGCCTGAGCCGGAGCAAGGCACGCCACTAGGAAGCTGGTGATTCAAAAAAAAGCGTGCATGTTGTGTTTCAAAATTTGAAACGCTTGGGAGGAAACAGATGACCACATCCCAGTATAAAATGGACGTGTTCAAGCAAGCTCACGTCTGTCTACCCACTTAAACCCGCCAAGTTGACCACACAAACACCCAGTACATAAGAAAGTGCAGTCTACAACTTGCTTCATCAGGCAAATACACAGTACACAGAAAAATACATACAGCTTCACACTTGTACTTAGTCTTCACCACACTTGGCCAGAATTATATTAGTACACGGGAAAGGTCCATCACACTTTTACACAAGGAAGACACATGAATTATTAGTACAAAGGAAAGGCATTTGGACGGAATTATCAGCAGATGGATCACACTAGTGACTAGAACTCCACTCCAGTTCTTCACTCCAGCCTAAGATTTCAGAAGTTTCATTTTCTGTTTGATGCACAGGGGTAACAAATTAGAGCACAACCAAGAATACAATCATATATCTGATCATATTAGGCAGCCAAACTTCCTCAGAAGTTAACATAAGGGATTGCATTGAACATTAATCAACTAATCTAAAGAAAACTGAGCATGCGACAAACCTTTCATACAAAGAAGCTGCTGAGTCTTACTTCTTGATAATATAATTCTTGACGGTGGTAAATTAAAGAACGAAACCGGAAAACATATTTGCAGAAAAGTGCTAACACTTCAACCTGGACCCAACCTAATCAGTTCATATTTCACTTAAATGGTTCTGTATCATTCAAATATTTCAGTGCAGGCTGTGGAGAGAGAGTTTATATTATTCTTCACTCCCGATAGAATACACATGAATATGTAAAAGAACAAAGGACTCTTATCAGGCTGTGGAGAGAGAGTTTATATTATTCTTCACTACCTATAGAATACACATCAATATGTAAAAGAACAAAGGACTCTTAGCAGGCTGTGGAGAGAGAGTTTATATTGATTACTGCCCCTTTTTCCATAAAAGTGAACATTGACTCCTATTGAACATAAGCTAGATAAACACAAACATGCAAAACCTTCTAAGTTTCTGAATACATTAAGTCATTCAGTCAGTCACAAATTGTTTTCGATCTAGATGATCTAGTGCAGATGCAAAGAACTAGCATCATAATGCAAACTACCATGAATTTCAATTTACATGATCCAAGGGGATACCTTTTTCGAGCTCATCTTGGATGATGTTGGTATCCTCGGGACCTCGGTATTGTCCCGCTGCTCCACATGTGCTGCGCTGGTAACTTGCCGCTCCCCACGAGCATCGCTGGACTCCTGCTGCTATCCACATGATTACAGACGAAGTAAGATAATATGTATCAACATATTTGCAGTATATCAACAGCTAGCTAGACCAGGTTGGTATGCATCAATTCGCTACTGCAACAGTTGAACATATATCCAGCAAATTGTGAGAACATGCCAGCAAGTTCTATTTGTTGTTTGCGAATATCTACACACATGTTAACCCAAGCAGCCGCTAAATTCTCTAATTCAACACTTTGCATACTACAAAAGAGCTCGTATCCTCACATTCAGGAGAGTTCCGGCGAGAAATTATACAAACTGCAGATGTCATATGAGAAAGAAATCAAAGAATGATCGATAGCTTCAGATCACATAGTCACACCTCCCAACAAAATGGGCAGACTAGCACACAGATAGCCCTACCACTTACGGGACTATTCTACTGCAGATCAGCAGATGTCACATCTTCACCAATTGGTAGTCTACCAGCGACTATTCATTGATCACAACTGTACAAACAACTTACAATACTAGTCTGCATATCCATTGACCAGTTTGGAAGGCGCAAGCTCAGCACATGAATAGGTATAAGTAGTAGTATATACTCAACAATCCAAGTAATCATGTTTAGCAAAAATTGCTTGCTCCTGACAAGTCCAATATTAGTTCATACAGATAGAAAACAGAGAACTGTGTGCAGATTAAAACGAAAATATATATTCAAAGACAAAAAGATTTTGATCACCAAAAACTTACATCATTGAAACAGAATATGCGTACTCCAACAGATATCAACTACTTTACCTAATGCTTAAAAAAAGCAAAGTGTACAGTTTGTTCAAGTTCCTACCAAAGCAAGTGTAGAAAATTCGAATCAATCGTCATGACAAATATACCAAATCCAATCATCTAGCACATGGATTGGGTTCAGCAAAATGCAAAACATCAAGTATATGTGACAAACAAATCTGAAACCTTCTTAACAAGATGGAGAGAGGACAAGATTCTGTACCTTCTTCCGGCTGAGGGCATGGCTGCCTCCATGCTCTTCCCCACGGTCATCGCCGGATGCCCCACAGACCTTGCCCAACGCGGGCGTCTCCCCATGGACCTCGCTGGGTGGGATGGAGGCGGCCGGAGAAGGGGAACGTATGGGGGGAGCGGGGGGATAGAGGCGGGGTCATTTCTCCGGGCATGTCGGACGCCGCCATCCCCATGGAGGTAGTTCACGGTGCGGTGGCGGTGGCGGGGATCTTGCTCCGGACGGGGGAGGAAGATGGAGGCCGAGCGGTGGAGACGGGGATCGTTAGGAAGACGGAACAGAAAGGGTACCGTTCTCCCGTGGTGGATTGAGGTCAGAGCAGCCATTTAATGACTCGACAAACGTGGGTCAGGCATCTGTTTTTACTTCGGTAAAAGCTATCCATAGGGAAACGTTGGAACGGATCTCAATGCCAGTGTAGGAACAGGATTTCGGGAGCAGCTGAGCTCGGGTGCCAAACTGCATTTTTGGATAATACACATGCTTTTTTCCTTTAATTTAGGTGATATTTTGTTTTACCATGGACATGATCACTAGAATATATTCAATTTTATGTGTTACGTAAGTTTGCTCACACCGTCAGAACTGGTCAACATGATGTATTCTTGCATATTATTGGCTGTTATCCATGATCTACTTTGATGTGCACCCTGCATTTGCTTCAAATCTGAGTTGCATGTTTAGAAATGTTACAGTAACGAAGTCGATCTGTATGGCGAGTTGTAAACTAAAACCCATTTAGCCTTATACGTGACCATTCTACTATAGTGAACTACCTTCGTCAGTGGACAGGACGCAATGCGTAATATACGTGGTTGTTCCTATTAGAATATTTTCAGTAATGTAAAAGATGCTTTGTGTGAAAAGTGTCACTATAGTATGTTCTGATTACCCATTCAAACAAAAAATTCATCATTTGTCAGCTATAATCAAACGGGCGCGCCGTTCCCTTCTAGTACAGTACAAGGCACGATCGAATGAGAAACGTATGTTGCTTTCTCCCACCACACGTGCCGCATGTGCTGCTCGCAGTCGGAAAGTTCGGTGAATTGTGTCCGGTTTGACAATTACTAGCTAAATGCCCGTGCGTTGCTACGGTCCATATAAATATAATATGGACGTAAATATCTATTTTTGTAGAAATAGTCACAACTATTTTTGCCATCAGTAAAACCTCCGTACAGCGTAATATGTTACAAATCAGTTCTGGTAGGTTAATTATAGGCGAGCATGGTGCATCCCTGTTCTTGTATTACTGTTTGAAAAGTTTGGGTTAAACCCCAACAAAAGTTTTCCATTTTTTTTTAAATGTTTGCCTTTTTTCCTTTCCCCAAAAGCCTTCCTTGGTCGGGGAGGAAGAGGAGACGCTGGTTTCATATAAGATTTTCTTTCAAACATATTCAACAATATTCAATCAAGTTTCATACTCTACACAAGTTTCTGCCCAGAATCATAAATAATTCATACGCTATTTTTTAAGATCATAAAATCCTCTATATTTCATCAAGATGACAACATATTCTCAAAGGAGTCAAAACTATGTCATGAACAGAAAAAAATCAGGAAAAAAAGAACACATTTTGCTGGCTCTGCTTGCTGCTAACTCTCTAATGAGACGTGCTCAAGTGGTGCATTACAGTTGCTCCTAGAAGGACAGCCATATTCATTATCTCCAGCGACAGCTTTAAGGACATCATCTGCATTGACTGGTTGACAGAACATGTGGTTAGATTACCTCTCCAAAATAGCTGATGTTCTCTTTCTCATACAAAAAAAACACATTTAAGGAAGAAAGATGCTAGTGCAAGCTAAATACTGAACAAGAGCTAAGAACAAGCCTTTAGAAAGAAGAACATGAAAGGTTTGGGAGATGATTCACCAACATACCTTCCGAAGCTCTCAGTGCAGCAACTATATCTGTTGTAAGAAGTGGATTACCTATACCAGCAAGTGGTTCTGCAACATCTGGCATCATTAATGCAATTTGGACTCGTGTGTCCACACTCCACACCAATCTTTTCCAGTGATGCCTGGAGCCATACTGAAACTGTTGGCATCATTCTGAATTTTCTAAAGAGCGTTATCAAAACCTACAAATGCCTCATCATACATTCCTGAATAGCATAGAAGGAAAGTTAGGATTCACAAGAAAACTTCAATGCGAGCCTGGTGCTTAGCATGAAGACTCATGTGTTCAGGCAAAATATGTAAAAATGAGAAAAAGAATAAGCAATATGAAAATTGAGCTCCATTGGTCGTTATTAAGTAGTAGGAATTCAAATATGTGAATGGACTACTGAATCACGCAAACATGAACCAAAGCTACCAATTCTGATGCACTAAAACAATATGATAGTGGTTGAAATGATGATCAAAAATGCATTTCCTGAATTTGCCATGGTATTGGTTTTTTAAGAGATGCAGAAAATCAACGTGGAGCTTATCTTACCATGCATATATTATTAAAGCTCTTAACTGTAAAAGATAATCATAACACCTTTATACTCTAGAAGACAATTTTTCGAACACACCATCTTGTTTATTTTATTCATATTTATTCCCACATACTTAGGTTGTAAATCCCCCTAAGTAGAATATAGTAGAGTTCATTAATAACAGGTCACACAAATGAACTTGATGTTGTACATAAAACTTCTAACGCATATTTGTTTTCTTCTATATGCTCTCCACAAAACTAAACTGCACAGCATATCAGTAACCATTACTAATGTATTTTGCCTATATGAGAAACATCCAATTGCTTGATAACCACATTGAGGATGGACTCATGAATGAGCAGGGATGCAAAGTTACAAACGTCCAAACTACGGTGTACTATATGTGCTAATTTGTATGCATCAATGCAAATATATTCATGCAAAGATGGAAATCTAGCACGGCAAACATTAAGCAGAAACAATAGGCATAACAGTCTTAAAAGATGAAATGCAATGAGTTTCACCAAGAAAATGCATTCGACGCTTAAATTAAGCATTGACCACCAGCGATAAAAAAAACACATCAGCGAAGCCGTGAAGGATACTTCAAAGTTCAGCAAAGAAATCAACCACACGAAGAACAGAGCTTTTCATTACCTGCATACACAGTTCACTCGTGAATTGTCATGTGCAAAACAACTTCAGTTACTCACGGATTTGCTACCCATGTATTCAATATAGATTCATCATGCACATGAAAAACATGAATGGAGAAAATCATCGTGATTATCACCTCCTCCTTCAACTTATTCCTGAAATTAAAGTCTGAGAAGAATAGAACACGTCAATCTTAAGCAAGGAGTCCTGCTACAGTATTTTGATTTGACCACCATGGCTACAAAAACGGCGTGGATTTCCTTGTGTCAAAGCAGCGCCACCGGCAGCACATTCACATGTTAGAGCGAGAGTAACAAATTCCTTTGAGAGAAAATCAAGTTCTTCACTCTTTGGCTCTGGAAGGTTGAGTGCTCACCTCGACGCAGATCTGGTTGAGAAATCTTGCTGGTCCATGCCGGTGTACACATCCGCTGCACCGTAGCTCGCCGGAAGAGAAGGGCGCGAGGGCGGCGAAGACCCGCTCCGCCGCGCCCACGCGTGTGTGCTAGGGCTGCGTCTACCTCCGTGACGTCAGCAGGGCGGTAGATCGACAGAACCCTAGCTTGCCGGAGGAGGGCGAGGAGATCCAGACCCATGCCGCCGCCGGAGGCTGGACTCTGCTTTTTCGTAGCGCCAAGGATGGAAGGGAGCAGGGCGAGTTTTGTCGCTGGACTGGACCAGGCCGGGGTAGATGGGCTGTGAGCGGGGAACAATCGCGAGGAGAGGCAGAAAATGGGAGAACGTACCAACATACCAACTCCCATTTAATAGTAAAGATTTGTGCGCACACCCCAAATTATGTCCGGTTTGGTAGTGTCTGACACATGTCCAAAATGGAGGTGCCATCCCTAAATCGAAAGAAAAATTGATAACAAACTTTAGCAAAAGAATGAAAATTTGATTCAAATTTTGTTATAGAATACACAACTTTTGAATACAATTTAAACAGGAATCACCGGTGTCTTTAAATCCTAGTCCTCATCCTCGGCCGTGAGGTAGTCGATGCCGTCGTTGCCGCCATCATCATCAAGGTAGATGACTGTGGAGAAGGAGGCACCACGGGATGAGTTGCATGCGTCCCGATGCGCCGCTACCGGAGGAGGAGGCGGCCTGCTGCGCCGTGAGCTCGATGGTCCTCATGAAGCCAGAGGACTCCTCGATCTCGGTGTATGACGCCACCAAAGTCCATCTCATGTCGGGTAACTCGCTGTCGCGTCGTCATGCATTGGCGATGGCAACGGGTAGCCCGGCGACACCACCTCCACCGGCTCCTCCTTCACCTCCTGCTTCGGCCAACAGACGTAGAGGCGGTCGTGCAGTGGGGAACGTCGCGTCACGGATGACTAGGCCACCTCATATCGTGCGGCAATCCGGCTGCACGTCGCGGATGACGATGCCGTCTCCACCTCCTCAATGCAGTGGCGAGTGCCGCTCCTCCTTAACGCGCTGGCATGCAGGAGTGTGCGATGTGATTGACCCGGTCTAGCTATGCTCTAGGGAGTAGTTACAGGAGTATATTCAGAGTACAAAGTATACGTTCAACAATTAGTATGATTATATTCATGATAAAATATTTTTTTATCATATAACTATTTG
This sequence comes from Poa pratensis, assembly GCA_947311845.1. NCBI lineage: Eukaryota > Viridiplantae > Streptophyta > Magnoliopsida > Poales > Poaceae > Poa > Poa pratensis. The sequence continues at coordinate 1,607,031 of CAMZMU010000095.1, read as the reverse complement.
ATTTCATAATATTGTTATATTTTTGTAAAAAAATGAAATAGTTTATCTTTTTAAGAAAGATGGAAATACACTCTTTACTGGACGGAGAAGTATAACTTTTCCTTTTCAGTTTGGTTTCCATTCTTAAAAACAAAAAAAAAGGATTTTTTTGAATTGACAAAAAGATTTGGATTGGTCTGGTTGCACGTGTTTATTCAGTTTGGGGAGGTGCGACAAAAACCTCCGCAGAGTCCACGTCACTTCTCTGCCATTGCCAACCCTCGCCGGAGTAAACCCTAAACGATGTCCCTCACCGGGGTAGCCCCCCTCGTCATCTCGGTGTTCTTCCTCCCCGTCCGCCTGCTTTCCCTCGCCTACGGCCTCTGCATCCCCACCTTCTCATCCGCAGCCCCGGCTCACCGCGCCCGTTCCGCTGCGGCGCTGTTGACCATCGCGGCGCTTCTCACCGTCATATGCGCCATACCCGACGCAGGATCCAGCTTCGCTTCAGAAGCCGAGGCCCTCCGGTCGGAGATCGGCGAGATCACGCTCAAGCTGGCGCGGTTGGGTGAGGCACTTTCCTGCTGTTCACTAATTCTATCGTTCTCCCTGCTCGGGGTTCAGTGTCATTTCAGAATAGCAGGAAGTTCAAAATGGGTTGTCTCTTATACACATTGTCGCTCTATTCAAATATGAGAGCTTGGGGTTACGTTTGGAACAAACCGCATGATTAGGAAGACATGTAGTACATGTTTACACCACTGGGTTTCGGAAGTTTCAGTGTTGCCATTTTTCAACTGAAACTTGTTTAAAATGTTTTTGACTTTGCTACATACAGTTGTATCTCATTTAGAATTTCAAATTTGGGAAGCAAGTTTCCACGTACTTCTTAATTTTTAGTTCTTCCATACTAGTGGTCAATGTGCAATACAAATTCAAGATCGGATTTTTGTTTTTCAGCACCTAACTGAGAAATCAGAGTTCTGTGTGGAGGGACTTCTGAATAGTTGAAGACTGACCATAGGTTTTCAAACTGTGCATTTATGTTTCTGATTCTAATTCACTGGAAGTCTTTTAGCAGTAGATTTCCTGATGAACCTTGAAGCAAACAAAGACAATGCTTATGGGTTATGGCAATATGTCAAACGAGAGATTTTTTTTTCAGTTTATAGTTGTGATTATTAAGTGTTTCACAATTTACTTGATTATGCTTTATGGTGCAAAAACAAATTCAACCTAATTTTTAGTTTTCACCCTCTCAAATCTATATAGTGGTTTTCAAGTTATGCATCTTTTGGGCATTTTTTTCTACTTTCTACTCCAAGAATACTATTCACAAGCTTCCAAGCTGTACCAAAAAAGACAATTCATTTGCATATGATGTTTTTCTACTAATTAATCCAATGGTCTTGTGCATTTTCATTGATTACTTTGTTATCCCTTAAACGTTACAAAATTCATTTGTATCACAGAATCTATTTTGGAGGAAAACACAAAGTTTATGAGGAGTAAACATTCCATTTTGGAAGGAGAAAACAAAATCAGTGACGCAATGGAAGATGGTTCTCTGCTTTTAATAAATGAAGAAGAGAGTTCCGAGGTATGTAGATCTTTCAGTAAGTGTTGAGCTGTTGAATGAGTGTGCAATTGCAACCCCTTAAACAGTATCACTTTAAAAAAATGAACATTACATGTGCACTATATCATATAAAAATTCATTTTATTTAGTGTGAAGTAATTTTATTATACTAATAAATTGCATGATAGAGACACCGCACATGGGTTACATTAGCTTGGTCAAGAGAATACAAGCATACAAACTATGTAGAAGATTTATCTTCGAAACTTCGTTTTGGCTCCAGGGATCAGATAGTCTGGAAATCTGTACCAACACCTTGAATTGGAGCAGCCAGTCCTTGTATTCTGGCCCGTATTTGCAGTTCTTATGGGGGTTTTCAACAGTCGTGTGGCCCATGTCGACGGAAGTAATAAATGTCTATAGTGGCGTTCCAGTCCAAGACAAGCTTTGCGTTTCCTGGGCCGGCATGTCCCTAGTCTTTGAACGGCAGATTTAAATCAACCTGCCACCGGCTATCTACCTCTACCCAAATGCTTCTGTGTTCATCTTTCCAGTCGAGCCAGCCTGCCAATCCAGTCACCCCCGTTTGACACCAAATCGGCTATCGTGAGAGGCTTCTCTGCCACCGCCGCGTCAGCAGCAGCCCCCAGCGATCCAGGAGAAACCCCGCAGCACAGCCGCACACTAGAAATCAAATCAGCCGTTGCTCACCTGTGCACCCGAACCAGTAGAGAGTCCATCTCTCTGGTGCACCTTGTTTGACGGCTAGAGAATGACACTTCAACGAGTAGCTCCCTTCTTCTCCCTTTTGTTTTTTGTTGCGTCACACCCTCTCGGATAGAGCACTTGACCTGCGTCAATTGGTGGTATGGAATCTTTATTACCGGGCAAAGCCAGTGAATGGGAATAATTTTTCTGTACCATGGTCCAATCCGTCAACCAGTTTTGCTGTTAGAACACCAAGAACATGGTCCAAACCGCCATGAATACTGGTACGTCGAACAGCCATGTTCGGAAAACACCGTCCATACACGGTCCACCCTACGCTGGCACACTGTATGCGGAACTCAGTATTAGACTTTCCAAACATCCGTATCTGTTCGATATTACGTCAGACACAGATTCCATGCTATGTTCATCGGTACAGATTACTAGACTGCCCTCTTCTAAAAACACTGCCCTCTTCTAAAAACACTGCCCTCTTCTAAAAACACTGCCCTCTTCTAAAAACTATTTTATGAATGTAAAGGATAGATATATATTCTGTAGTTTTTTAACCAATAAGATCTCAACATAATTGATTTGTTTTCTACCCATGTTAAAAATTTCAAGTACATCTTTAGACACCATGTATATGGGAATTTGCTACATTGATGAATGTGATTTGGCTGTCTTGTGCTTGATACCATCATCAACCATCTCTCTTCAGCACTTACTGTGATAGTTTTTGTACTCTCTGATATAGAAATATTTGCAATGGGATGGTAACTTTTCTTGTTTCTGAAACCTTTTTGCCATTATGTGTGTAGTTAACTTACATGATTTTCTTGCATGCACTCATATCCACACTCTCCGTGTACAGAAATTCCAAAGCAAATTCTATTCCGAAAGCAACATTTATATGATGGAAGATGAGGTATATCTCTCTCTGTGTCTCTCTGTCTCTCTCTCAGGTTTCAAAATTGGTAGGAACCAGGAGATGTGTATGTTCCGACATGAAGTAGGTTCTTACGAATAGAACTGTATAATACAAATAATTATTTATCATCTGTTCCGCTGGCCATTTTGGAAAGCTGGCTAAGATCATATACGCGTTGTCAGCATAATTATACCAATATAATGCATAAGGTGGTTGCAGTGAACTTATGTGGGAAAACTCTTCATTGAACTCATTGCATGCATGCTTTGCAGTTGCAAATCCTGCAGCAAGAGGTCAGGAAGATAAATGATATTGCTTACACCATAGAATCACTGGCAATTGATGCCGAGAAAAGGGTACAGTTCCTAGGTTCAGAAGTCAAAAAGGTATGTCCTGACTAATGTTCTTGTGTATAACACCTTTAGTTTATATTTTGCCACTCATGCTTCGTGATGCATATATTTTGATTGGGGGACATCAGTACATCACCTACAGCAATGCTATCACATAAATTTGGAGTGTCTATTTGTAGCTGTAAGAGCTACTTTGATAACTACAGAACTTCTTTTCAGAACTCTGTTACATGCTTTCTCACATTGTTAAATAGGAGATTAAAAACTGTAGATGACATTACAAGGAAGTATATATGCAAATAATTCAAATTGGAACTCTGTTGCCTCCACCTTTACATTTCATAATCACTGCTGCCACTTTGTATTTATTTATTTATTTATTTATTGTTTAGATACATGTGTGCACTTTTGGTCCTTCCAATGTCGCCAGCGGTCTAAAATCGTCACTGCCACATCTCACATTCATCTGGATCTAGTTGTGCTTGACGGGAGTGAGAGGAAACGTGTAAATGATATTCGTCAGCTAGAGGATCATTTTTTTTTGAACCGAGGCGAAAGACTTGCCATTTTCATTAATTAAGTAGAAGTGGGAATTGGCCGGTTAATTAGCGGGAAACCGGCCTAAAACCGAAACAATACCCTCAACGACCGTCATGGAACACGACCGTCGCGAGGGCTCACACAACCACCCTGGCTACCCACACAAGTTACACACACACCACCGAAGCTAGAGTTGTCGTCGAGGTTGCCTCCCGTGTCATCGTCATCAAGCTGCACACCCTGCAGCGACTCCGACTTCACAAGAAAACCACCAAGGAGACCATCACCGAAGCGGCATCGAGAAGCCCACGTAGGCCTATGCCAAACAGATGGCTCATTGTGAAGAGCAGGCAGCTCAGATTCTGTTGGAGAGCTCCGAAAAGGAGATGCACAAGACCTGCACCGAGAGAGATCTTCACCACCGGACCGCCATTGCAGGTCATCGTACACCGCTCAAGAGGTAGATGTATCATAACATAGCAGCTTCGACTTCACAGCTTGGAGATACCAACACGAAGACACTCGGACACGCCGGATAGAGCCGACTAGAAGCCATTGTCGCGACCAAACCATTGCTCCTCAACATTGTCGTTGCCGCGCATACCACCACACGAAAGACCCACTTCGCCCACCAGACTGCTGGCCTCAAAGCCGTGAGCGCCAGCCCACCGGCAAGCGCAAAAGGAAGCAAGCTTTTTAAGGCGACGCCCGCAAGAAGGAAAGCGACGTCGAGGACGACGCTCGTCGCCCGACCTCACCTGAAAAGCTTGCTTCGAGGATGAACTCCACAGCGATGCCTCCAAGGAGGAGCGCGACGCCCGCGCGCCGCCGCCGCCAGCAATAGCCGGACAAAACTTTCGTCTGAAGCTTCTCGACAGCCACCTCACGCCCACGCCGCCATGAACCGCACACCCTGGACGTGGCGGTGGCGCCACCACCACGCCAGACCACCACATATCCTCGAAGCCGAGATCTGGCCACCCAGAATCGGCACCCATCCTACAGTCACGCAGCCACCACAGAAGGGCGAGCCTGCCGTCGTCGGAGAGCGTCACCAGGGGCCTGGAGGGAGAGCTGCCACCCCCACCATGCCAAGCCAGCCGAGCCACCGAGGGGTCCCGACCTGCCCGCCGCTGTCGCTGTCTAGGGGCCGCCGGGCCAAGGCATTCGAGCCGCTGGAGCAGCACCGTCCTGGGATCCTGCCGCCGCTCCGCATCGTCGCCCACCGCCGCGCCGCGTCGTCGAGGCTGGGCCGAGCCTCCCCACCGCCGCCTACCGGAGCCGCCGCCCCGAGCACCGAGATCCGCCGCCACAGGATAGCCGGAGACCCCATCCCCTTTGGGGGCGAGGTGCGCCGCCACCGCACCAAGCCGGCGGCAGCGGCGGCGTGGGGGACGGAGGAGGGGCCCACGACGGCTAGGGTTTCTGGTTTTCCCGGGTGGCCCAGCCGGGGGCAACACGGGAGTCGGGCTCCAGCTAGAGGATCATGGATTCAATGTTAGAGCATCTCCACCGCGGCTCCCAATAGTATCTGGTAAGTGTGTCGGACAAGTGTTATTGGGGGCGCACGCACGCGTTGCCACCTATTGGGAGCGGCTTCCCCCACCGGTCGCTCCCAATAGATTTTTTCCAAATGGTTTTTCATATATGGATACAAACGAACCGATGATTTTTATTGAAATTTATAGGACATTTAATAAACTTAAACAAAATTTAACAAACAACATTTAACAAACTTAAACTAAACCCTAGATCTGGCGGCGCTCCCGGCTCCGGCGTGGGTAACATGGATGCTGCTGGTTCGCCGTCCACATCCCCGTCGTCGAAAGTGTCATCGGCTATTGCTGGCGGCGGCCTTCAAGAACCTGCATGCCTCGATGGCTGAGGCTTCTGGTTTCGCCACTGTCGGCTGCGGACTTGAGGAATGTCTGCGGGTCGCGGCCCTTGCCGAGTGTGGTGAGACCTCGATGTCAGCCTACATTCCCTCCCACTCTGGCTCTGGCCAGTCGTCGTCACTATCCTCATCATGTGACCCCTCCTTCGGTGCCGGTGCCGGTGGTAAGAGATGCCACAGCTCCATCGTGAGAGCAGGCCCACCACGGCGTGCTTCGTACTCCGCGTCCACCACGGCGTGCCAGTGCGGCGCCGAGATGGAGTAGAAGGGGTTGACGCGCTGCGCCCACGACATGTCCCTCCATCGCCGCATGATGTAGTCGAGGCAGACCTCCCGTTGAGCTGCGGCGCCACCGACACCTTGACGACGTTGAACACCCACCTCTCGGTAGCTGAACGTCGTCTGGCACCGGGATGTTGTGGCGGACGTGGTTCTCCGCCTCCTGGACCATCAGTATCGGTGAAGGCACGCGGGAGGAGCTGACCTCGCCGGCCGCATGACGGCAGAGGGTATGCAACCGTAGGTGGTGGCGCTCGGGACGAGCTGGCCAGCTCGAGGCGGCGCACGAGGAAGGCCTGCTCCTTGCGCTGCATCTCACGGCGCCACGCCTCTACCGCTCCTCGTTCAGGAAGCGGCGTTGCTCTTGACGCTCGTGCCGTTGATCAGTGGTCTTGGCGCGTTCGGGGCGAGCCTGACGGTCCGTGGACAATGCATGGTGGCGGGCAAGTTCATCTTCGGTCATCGGTGGTCGTGGCTTGCGGTGGCCACACATGGTAGGGCTTGGTGGGAGAGGAGAGAGAGGTTTGTGTGGAGAGGAAAGGCGTGCCGTTTTAAAGCCGACGGGGAGTGGAGGAGGCTGGCGCCACATTAACGCCGATCACCGGCTCGTCTGCCACGCATTGGCGCCGCCGATGCGTGTGAGCTACCGCCTGGGGAGCCAGTTGCTAGTGCTGCACTCGACGCGTCGCGTCGTCTGTGCTCGCCTAGGGAGCCGCCGCATCATTTAAACGGGCATACCGGCCAGTCCACCAGCGTCTTTCACTCGCTGAAGCGTCGAGCCCGCAACGTGACACACGTTGCCGCGGTTGCTGGCGCTCCCGGTTGCCTCCCTAGGAACAGTTAGTGAAGCGGGGTTGCCGGTCGCTGTATTGGGGCCGTCTGGTAACTTTTGGGTTATTGGGAGCGCTAGTGGGGGGCAATTTCGTACTGGCGCGCCCAATAGCCCTATTGGGAGCGCCGGTGGAGATGCTCTTATAACTTGAAGGGAAAAATAAATTGTGTGGCTAGGTAAAGCACTAAAGCGTATTTAGACTAGTCACAATGGGGAGTATCATATAGTAGTATCATGCACATGATACTAGTCTATGTTACTACCTGCACAATGGGTAGTAACATATGTGTGGTATCATATAATACTGCATTTATTAGGTTGTGGACTCATATTGCATTGGAATCCGTTATGTTACGGTATCTACCTATGATACCACTATCACATCTCTTATCATTAATTGCAGTGTCACGTCATCTTTTTTTGTTTAGTTTTTTGTTGTCGTTGATTACCGAGAAGATAATTAATGTCCATAACCCAGAATGTAGAATAATGTGGAACAAAATACTAGTCTAGAATATAGATTATTGTGGAACGGAGGGAGTACATTTATCCACATGATCGATCACCTCAGTTTTTATGTATGTTACTAGACCTGTTGATTAATGACCAAATGACAACGTTTATTTTTGCTATTATTCAAATCAGATTGACAATATAATTGCAGAGCAATGGATCCAAATTCGGCAATTTGAACAAGCATTTGTGTTAACTAAGGTATTCATGATTTGTTTTCTTGTGTTAGACATATTTTGCAAAACCGTTCATTCGTTGAGTGAAATTAATACAGACGATGACTTCAGAAGTTTATGCAAGGAGGTTATCTGAGAGTGCCTACAAGTTGACAGCAAAAGACATAGTTCTCAAGGTACTTACGCAGTTTGTATAAAATAGAAATGCATGATTGCATCCATTTGTACACAGTAGCTGCCATATCTTGGAGCTCAACTCCAGTCTACGTGTACATGTACTGTAGTTGAATATTATGTTGCCTTTGCTGAATTTGTGCTTTTGTTGCGGCATTAAAATCTTGTTAAGTACCCTCTCCATCAAAAAATTTAAGACATATTTGGTTTGTTAAAGTCAAACTATCTTAAGTGTTACCAAATTTATAGATATAGATATAAATATCAACGATACGAAACAAACTACCAATAGATGCATCATGAAATATACTTTCGTGGCACATATATATTGTGTTATAGATATTTATTTCTATAAACTTGGTTGAATTTAAGGAAGTTAGACCTTCTAACAAACCAAATATGTCTTACATTTTTGGATGGAGGGAGTATTTAAATAACTTATTGAAAAGTAAATTACGAATTTTTGTCTTGAATCTTGTTTAGGTGTTTCAAAAGGCGATGAACACCACGAATAGACACAACCCCAAACAAAGACCTAGCGACCATAAGGGACGCTAAGCCATGTGGCCAACAAAGCAAACAAGGGGCATGGCCAAGCACCACAATCGAGGACCCCCTTGCCGTACTAAGATGGCTACACATGCTTGTCGAGTAGGCAAGATCTAGTGATACGCTAGTCTCCGCGGACATCATGTCAAGTGCTACACCAAGTTCTCCCTCCTACATGAAGGCACTGGAAGCTGCGTTGGACCCTCCAACACATTCTCCCGCCCCAGTGAAGGCACCACAACCTCCATTGGACCCTCTAACACCTATTGCTCCCATGAAAAATGGCTCGAGCTAGAGCTCTACGAGAGGTCAATCGAGAGGTCAATCTTGTCCTTGAGGCTTGTCCACTTCACATAGCAAAGACAATACGCTACCAAATGGATGGTCACTTTCTTTGCTCAGGTGTGAAGGAGCGCACACGTGGAGAGTAAGGAAAAGCAAGTCCCATATCCGGTAGTTCTAGACATAGTCACATGGGAACTATCGTACTCACATGCTATTAAGTTGTGAAGGAACTATCGTACTCACTTTCTTTGCTCAGGTGTGAAGGAGCACACACGTGGAGAGTAAGGAAAGGCAGGTCCCATATCCAGTACTTCTCGACATAATCACATGGGAACTATCTTACTCACATGCTGAGCTGCTTCCCTCCTTCAGTGATCTTTTGCATGCCATTCTGTGCTAACAAAGAGAGCTTTGAGTGTTTGGCTGTGCATCCACAGACTGGCCAAAGTAACGAATGACATAGCAAAACGAGTTGCTCCAGGCCTCACAATATCTTTGTTAGGATTCAAGATTCTCATTAAATCAAGAATCTTCATGGGAATAAATATATCTGGTGTTTTCTTTGCTTTAGCAATGCAACTGCTAAACTCTTTGATCTTTCCGATGTCTTGTAGCATATGATCCAAACAGTGGGACTTAGAGGGGGCAACAACCATTTTTGGATAAATTGCGAAAGCGAGGACTCGAACTCCAGACGTATGGCTCTGATACCATATCAAGTTTCATGCACTAACCAACGCAACCAAAAGTCCGAACTGATGGGAAGGGCTAGGCAATTCACATATACACTTTAACACCCGAAACTTCCCAAGAGGTCACCCATCCCAATATAGGAGATGAGCTTCCGGAAAAAAGACGCATCTTGTTTGTATGGATAGTAGTGTTAGCGATTTTAACTGTTGAGCCAGGATGTCACAGTTTTTGAAGATAAGGAGATTAATAATTATAAAAGATGGCGTACTGTGTTGTGTGTTATGTTGAGCCTTGGGCAGTTGATATAGAGCCTCTCCAAGTGATAAGGTAGGAGATGGATTAGAAATACTATACTACAAAATACACTATGTCAAATATACTCTAATAGAGATCACATGTGTACTAAGCATGTGGGGATTTAATTCTTACTTTATATTGAATCAAGCATGGTTCTGTGGAAGACAAACTTAGTGTTCAGTTTTCTAGCTTTACGAAACTTTCTGATTATTGAAAAATGACGCCTTTGAACAGGTTAATTGATGCACTGTAGTATTTTAGTTAAATTATTTTGAATTGCGTCAAATAGTTCATGATATGCTGTAAACAGAATCATATGTAGTTATCTGTTATCCACCTATAATCAGAATCATATGTAGTTATGTATATATATATATATATATATCATATCTGGACAAGACTTTTTTTCTAATTTTTATGCTGTTTCTTGACGTTTCCATGTGCAGTATATCAGGAATGTTGATCTACATGATATGTTCCTTGCCGTGGCATCACATTCAAGGACCTGTGTTTCTTATACTTATAAACACTGCAGAAAATTTGTCCAAGCAATGAACGGATGCCGCCATAAGGTGCTTATCGACTAGTTTGGCATCTTTGTGCAACTATATATGTGCTAGCTGCATTTTATTACCCATGTGCTTTGCTAATATTAATAAGCATGAAGTGCAAAATGCATGTGTTCAGTTGTGTGCATCAAAGATAGACATCATACTGTTAAGATAGAACTTGTTAAAATTGTTGGATAACCTTGAACATCCTAGAATGCACTTGTGAAGTTTTTTTTTCCTTCTTATACAGACTATTGGTGTTGTAGTAGTAGTGCAGGGCTAGCACTAACTAGTGTTCTATTGCAAAATAGTTTTGTGCCACTCACTCTTTTTGTGCAGGAAGTGTGCCATGCTTTCTGAAATATCTTTGTTTTATTTCTAGGCTTCCCAGTTCCACAAAGCTATACGGCGCCGGTGCTCTGTTGATGTTGATAGGCCTAATGTCTTCTTCTTGGGTGGATCCATGTCAAGATCATGCATTTCTCTTCCTTATAAACAATTCCAGATTTCCATTTTATCAGCGCAAAAGTTTCACCATAAGGTGCCAATTTCTTCTCTTTATTTGAACAATTACCTTATGATTTTGCCTTTCTTTACCCGAGTTATATACGTTGGCCTTGGCATGTTTTTTAAATGTTCTAAATCTATTTCTCCATTCTTATCCTGGATGTATTTTTGCTACTCCCTCCAATCCATATTAATTGTCGGTGAATCGGATGTATCTAGCACTAAAATATGTCTAGATACATCCGATTCAGCGAATATTTATATGGATCGATCGCAGTAATACAATTGTTTGGTTTCATCACTTGGTTGCCTGTATGCTTCCTGTTTTTCTCTCAGTATGTGAAGACAGGCGCATAATAGCATTCAATCACGAAAACAAACCCATGAAACATCAGTGAGGCAGCATACACATAATAAGCTAATAAAAGGAGTTGCAATGAACCAGCAGCTGCCCAGCTTATGTTACTCTAATGTGTTTCGCATGGTTCTACATTAGGATATTTCACCATAAATAGATGCTATTTCCTCGTTTGTAATTAGTTATTTATTCTTAGTCGTGGAAGGACTTAAAAGATTGAAGGTAAACCTGCGGCCTTGCTCATTAGTTCCCTGGAGGTGGCATCATGGGCCACCAGTAAAGTGGTGCCTTGATCTGGAGGTTTACCCGTAGCTCTTCGCTGCTCTCCTCTCGAGTTGAGGTGGAGGTGTTCCAGGGAGGAACAGGAGGAGATCCCTTCAGATGCATTCATACCTCTCTGAGGCATATCTGGTGTCCCCGTGATAGTGCTTCCTCACCTTCTTCTCCCGAAGCTTTTCCTTGCTCGCTCTCATCTTCGTTTTCTCCTTGCGGTACCATGTACTGGATTTGTGGCGGTCAAAGGGTTCATTGTTGCAAGGTAATCCTACGGAAGCCATATCGATCTAGAGCACTTCGCTTATTTTCGACCATGTAGACACGTTGAGTTCCCCATCCAACTCACGGGGTTCATCCTTGTAAACACCTTTGTACATTGTTCCGATATGATCTTTCCTACTTGGAGCTGGTTGTGAGTTCACTCTCCCTCCACTTTTATTTCTAGAATATAATTTGGGACCCACAAGGCCACAACTTACCGAAGACACAAATAAACAATTGCAATCATCCTCACGCATGGGATCACGTCACGACTCATGCAAAAGACATCTAGAAAAAATGCAGTATTTTATTCATAGCAAAAGTCACCAAACAAAAACTATACACTCTTACTCTTATTGGGACCAACATTTTTGCAAATGTCACAAATAAAAAAAATGAGGGACGCCACTCCAACTCAAAGTCTTGCTCTAATTTTAGCTTCTCCATCAGACCAACACTCGGTCTCAGTGGCGGATCCAAGATTTCAACTTGGGTGTTAAAATTCCATTCAATACAAGGTAATAACAATAAAAGTTCATTTTGTCACCGCAAAAGTACAATTTACTGTAGCAACAGTACCTTAAAGGTTAAGAAAATTGGTTGGAATACAACGAAGACCCTTCCTCCTACCGTCTTTCTTCCTTGATCATTGTCCTCATGTTGCATCTCTGTTGTCCAGCATAAGTTTCAAAGTTCAAAACTATGTCTACTTCAAAGTTCAACCTTAAAGGTTAAGAAAATTGGTTGGAATACAACGAAAGACCCTTCCTCCTACCGTCTTTCTTCCTTGATCATTGTCCTCATGTTGCATCTCCTCTGTTGTCCAGCATAAGTTTCAAAGTTCAAAACTATGTCTACTTCAAAGTTCAAACTTAGTGATGGATCTTAAGGGTTGTTTTAGTTGCTCCGTCATCTTTGTCTTTTCGCTCTCATTTGATTGCCGGAACCACACAAAGTTTGCAGGACACCAGGCTCTTCTGACAATCCCATACCATGGCCTAACTCCTTGCCCTTATAGGTATTTTCTAGCAACGCACCCGCCCTAGTACCAATCAAAGGTAGGAGTATGACTGTTACCAGCACAATGGGGCCTGAACCTGGGTAAGAGTCTCCCTCGTAGCATCTAGGGACCGAGCGTCCCTTACAACCAAGCAAAATAAGTAATCCCACAGTACGTTTGCGAGGCCAAAATATTTCTATCTCTCAATAGAACGTTCAGTTCTGCTCACAAAGATCTCACAGTTTGTAGTACACTCCGGTTTCCAAATTTAAGTCAGTCCTAGAATGCATTCCTTCAAACAATATGGTGGCCTCACTGTGTAGAAATTGTACGTACATTGGTAAATTAAATTTTCATATACTGTTGGGGAGAGGCGTTTTGGCTCCTGAGCTCATATGCTCCTGTTATATTAAACGAAATTAAAAAAATAGAAAAAAATTCCAAATTTTTTTTGGTGACGAACATATACATGTTTTCTAAATACTATTTTCTTAAATTTCGTTTAATATGTCAGGAGCATATGAGCTCGGGAGCAAAGTGAATTTCTGAGGTTGACGTTTAAAGGAAAACATCTGGAATACATTTGTATTCAGTTCGTCAGTTGTTGCTCTAGAATTTTAGGTTGCGAGCAACTCCCTCCGTTCCATAATAGTTGTCGCTAAGTACAAATTTGTACTAAATCCGCGACAACTAATATGGAACAGAGGGAGTAGATATTTGTGTGATGTGCTTGACTATTTACACAACATAATACTATGCCATATGATCTGGAAACTCATTCGTCACATTTGTATCTGTAGGTCCAAGTGCATATCGAAGGTGCAATGAGATCCAACAGATATAGTAGACATTTAGCAAGTGAGCTGATCACATCCTGGCTGGTGAGTATTTTGCACCACTCTGGTTGTTGTTGCTGTCGTCGTCTGTGGAACCATAATAAGAGTCTTCAATCAAACTGCAGGCTTATCTCGTCGGTATATCTCCAATCTGGATTGCATGGTTCCTTTTTTCATTGCGATTTGGCTAAAACATGAACAGCTTGGTGGAGTTGTGCAGTTTTGTCTCACCACGTTTACCTTCGATAAGTATACAAGAGTTCAAAAAAATCACCGAAACATGAAATATAGGCTGCACTTATGTTTATCATGTTATTACAATCAAACCACTATATCTGCTTTCGTTGGTCGTTAAGATTCGCAGACCGATAGCTGTCAGCTTGCTGCTTCTCTTGTGCGCCAAGAGACTTGAATCCAATCCAAGAGGCTTTTGGTACCATGTCAAGTTTAATGCACTAGCCAATGCAATTCAAAGTCCAAACTTCGGCACTAAATCGAGAAACGGTATGCTGGCGCCGGATGCCGTTGTAGCTCAGGGCGGCGTGGAACATGTGGTTCTGGTCCCACGAAGGTTGCATCGGCGGGTTCATGGCAGGGCCGTGCAGGAGCGAGATGGTGTAGGCATGAGAGGGTGCGCCGGGTCCAGCATTGAGGATGCTGCTGGTGTTCGGGGCGACGAAGGAAGGGTGCCATGCAGGAGGACTGGCGGCGTACGGGGCGGGATAGCCCATCCATCCGGCGTGGGACAATTGCTGTTACTGCTGGTGATGCTAGCGACTGTCGTGATCCCGTCCACGGCCGCGGCATGGTCGCGGCCGCCACGGTCACCACCATGGTAGCCGCCGTTGTAGCCCCCATGGTTGCCGTGGTTGGATCCACCACCGTGGTTGCCATTGTTTTGGCCGCCGCCGCGGTCACCGCGCTCACCACTCACCGGTGGCCCAGGCTCCGCCGTTCTGAACGACTAGGGCCTAGGTGGCTGCGGTCTGTGCCTCCGTGTTGATGGAGATATCAACGAGTTGGAGACGTGACTGGGCATCTTCGAAGGAGGGCGGGGCACACTGCATGATCTGAGACTGGAGCCGGAACTTCTTACCAACTCCGTCGAGGAGCCGGAGGGTGAATTGGAGATCGTCGATGGGGTCGCCGACGTCATTGAGGGCGTCGGCGATGCCCTTCAGCTTGCTGCAGTACACATGGACCGACATGTCGCCCTGCTTGAGGTCCTGGAACTCCCGGCACAGGTGCATGCGCCGCCTAGCCTTGTTGGCGGTGAAGAAGGCGTGGACGCGCTTCCAGGTGTCATAGGCGGTGTTGTCGTTGTACATGACGATGGGCTGCAGATCGTCCCTGATGGTGGCAAGGAACCAAAGGGAGAGCGTGAAGTTGACCTTGCGCCATTCCTCGTCGGCGAGGAGGAGGAGATCTCCTCCTCCACGTGATCGCGGGTGTTATAGCGGGAAAGAAGGAAGAGGATGGTGGTGCGCCACTTGCAGTAGCGCTTGACGGAGACGTCGAGCTCGAAGGGGATGTAACTGGTGATGTTGAGGGAGTGGATCGAGATACTGGAGAGGGATCAGGGCTAGGGAATTTTCTTGGGGAGAAGCCCAGTTACAGAGGCATTTATACAGAGATGCCCGACGATCGTAAGATCATGTGTGTCCGCAAGCAGAGGCACTCACAGGTGCATGCAACGGTATTGACTAAGCTATCCCTAGACTATAGGATCTACAATTAACAGTACAGGTTAACGTTACACTGACATAGCTGAAATACTGACATAGTTCAACAGTTTCGGCCCCCCAGAGTGGGGACGGGGAGGAGGACGCCTCCATTGTATACAGCCAGGCAGTACTACGCAGTATTGTAGTAGCTTCTGTAGGTGGTGTGTTGCCCTAGTGTCGTATGGCTTTATGCCGAGGAGGAGCTGCGCGCCAACGCTGTTGTGCAGTAGCGAGAGATGTTGAACCTGCTTTCCGGGGAGGTTAGGGGCGAGAGATATCGAACCTGCTTTCCGGGAGGTTTCCATGGTGTTGGTCTCGCGTGGAGGCTAAATCTGGCAACCCATATATGGGCAATCAAATAGCAATTTCTAAAATCTCAAATGACTCATGTGCATGACAAGAGGTGGGAGTGCTAAAGTTTAGTTCTACATTAAAAGTTGGAGGAGAGTTGCACCATCTTATAAGGCGGTGTGTTCTACCACTTGGTAAACAAGTGACACTAGTATCTCTCTTGCGCACTCCTCCTCCGCTGCCACTCGCTTGTCTCGTCATGTCACGTGTCACAGCTAAGCCAGCTCGCGCCGCTCCTGAATCATGGGATGTTGTAACCGACTTGAACGTGCGGCGGGGCTTGCAACCCACTTTGTTTTTTTAGGGTTTTTCCGAGCCGCACTATATAGTCGTGCACTGCATGCGCCATCATGAACCAAAAAACCAATCTAGGTTTTGCCACTCCTCGTGCCTTGCCCGCCACCGTAGTCTACTCCACCCCGAATGCCGCCGTGCACCAACGAATGGGAGAGCAGGTATCTGGAAACAGTCGATGTTGTAATTCTGTATGTGAGAGGGTGCATTAGGTTTTTGGGGAACGCCTCACGTGACTGCTCGCCACCTTCACCACGGGTCGTCTTCCGGACAAGTTAGGCGGTCCTGCTTACCGCCGTCTCAAACACCGTATGATGCGACTTGTCTTCATCGATAACATCACTGCTGCACCACAGTTACTTCCTGTGGGGACCCCGGACTAGCCGTCCGAAATACCCGATTATGCTTAACACAATGATCCCGTGATCAGTCTGTCATTGCGCATAATCCGAACTGAATACCAAAGTTTACATCCATTACAGTACCGAATAAAAAGTCTTACATAAATGGTCATTTAGACCAAGTCTTACATAGGTGCCTTCATGGACCAAACCAAAATAATCAGCGGAAGCTACGGCGTAGTAGGCATCAAATCCTAACGATGACCCGACAGGCAGCTGACTTATGGAGATCCCTAGTTAGCGTAGAAGTCGCCATACTCCTCCTCGGCGTAGTGCTCCTCGAAGTCTGGCTAAGACAATAGCCAGGGACGAAACCAATATGAGTACATTTGATTGTACTCGCAAACTACCCCAACATGAGTATGCACTAGTTTTATTTTACTTTGATACTTTTATTTATTTAACACATCTCTATATCTTTATTGAAAAAGGTAAGAAGAGTTTTATAACTATCTTTAAAGAAATCACAATTTTTCTCTGTTTTAACAAAACTCCTCCTTTTTCCGACCATAGCCCGTCATGGTCCACTTTCCTCCAACCACCTCATACCGATCCGTTGGTATAGGTGTAGGAAACATTCTCCACTTCATTTTTCTTTTAAAACTCAACTCTTTTCAAAACTTGCATATGGTCTTAGGACAACCTCCCAACTGTCCATATCCGAGGACTCGGCTATTCGAATAGTTTTACACTCTGCAGAGGTAGCACGCTTTTCCCACATCCATCCGGTAACTCATCGTGTCAGCCACGTCTCGCCATACCAGGTGTATGCGAAGTTGAGTCACCGACCCTAGCCTGTCCTTTGCTCATGCTAGTATAGGATCCTGCCCATATGATACTTTCCATCAACACTTAACCCAACCCGTCGGAATCTAAGTGTGAGGACTCATAGTTTTGCCCGGCGGTTTATGGTAGAACCTTCAATCCTCCTCCTTATCTTTTCGTAGAGTTTGAGCAAGGACCCAAGTCAGGGGTAGATCAACACACTATCCCCTCATGCATAACGGAGTCATCTCCGTCGATGAGGCCTCCCATACTAATATGAGCAAATTATATGACTAAACCCTTTCCCATATGTGGGTAAATGTGGTCGCACAGGGTAAGATTGGTCGTCATAGTACTAGGACACACTGTGCATTTTTCATAAACATCTCTATACTCCATTTCTCCATTTCAACACCGACATCTCGGCATTTCATAACCACACAAGTATTTTTCAAAGGAGTTTTGAATAAACCATATTTATTTTTCCCATCCTATAATTTTTATATCAACTATCTTATATTTCTACATAGTGGTGGCAAAATAATTTCCATATACTTTTGAAAAGGTTTTAGAAAATCTTTGCCTTAAGAGTAAATCATGTTATCAAAGTAGATGCATATATTTGGGGTTGCAAGCTCAGAGAGTAGCTTGCCTTGCTCGGCAAAGTGACCTTGGTCTTGATCTTCAGATTCAACAAACTCTCCTTACTCGATAAATCCGACAGCGTTCTCGTCTAATTAATAAACAAGCAAATGCAAACAATCACTAATCTACTCAATCAACATCACAACATTACAATCTTAAAATGCTATAATTAGCCACTGCACATATCAAACAATACAATTTGGTTTCAATTTAATTGAATTAAACATTATTTATTTATGTCTTAAATATGGCAGAAACTTGTTGAACATGTTTAATTCCACAACTTGAGTTCTGTTGGTCACAAAAATACAAACTAAAATTCTACAGAAAGCTACTGATGTGTAGAAGACAACACAATTTGATTTGGATTAATTGGAGTTACCAAACTCCCTACACAAACGTGTTAATCCAGTAACTTAATAATCAAGTTTTAGCTACCAATTAAGTTCTGTTGATCCTAAAATTAAATCCTTTTAGGGGTAACTAAACATGTCTAAATTTGATCCAACAAAATTGGTCCTAACTCATTTGGATTAACCATTAAACATATTTAATTGTTTTAGTGCAGAAGGGTTCTCTAACTTCATCTTTAAATTAAACAATCATCACTGCACAATTAATTCTACCAAAATTAGGGAAGCTAATATATCACAGTACCAAGCTAACAAAATTGGTTTAGAATTATTTGGATTAACAGAGTATCAGAAACAAATAAGTTTAGAATTTAAACCTTCGGTAGTATTTTTAATAATGCATTTTTATTATTTATCTAAATGAAATGAGACCACTTGGGTTCGTTAAACAATTTCATAAGCTTTCCAAAACAATTGGATTCGATTTATTTGGAGCTATAAATCTCGAGATATTTAATTTCAAAG
Source organism: Poa pratensis (assembly GCA_947311845.1). Taxonomy (NCBI): domain Eukaryota; kingdom Viridiplantae; phylum Streptophyta; class Magnoliopsida; order Poales; family Poaceae; genus Poa; species Poa pratensis. The sequence continues at coordinate 1,588,402 of CAMZMU010000095.1, read as the reverse complement.
TTTAGTCCAGTACTAAAATTCTCTGGAAATTTAAATTAGGAAATTCCTCTGTGTGGATAATGTTTAAATCTATGACAGGTGGGGCCCTTCTGTCAGTGACTCAGTGCACGCGGGAAAATTCTTAAAACGCTGACGGGTGGGGCCAGCCCGTCAGCTGCTCAACTACGCGAACAGACACGCTGCCGTTGGATTTGATCCAACGGCCCACGTTCAAAGGCAACGGCGGCGACCAAAAACTGGCGGCGCCGCCGCGCCGGCGACATGGTGGTGCACGGATCCTCACCTAGGGGGCTCGGGAAGGCGCGGAGAAGGTGCAGGAGGGTCGCGGAGGCTCGGGGAAGACGTCTGGGCGAGCTGCACTTGCTGGGGAGGCTTCAGTCGATGGCGGCGAGGTCTCAAACTTCCACGGCCACGGGCACGAGCTCCGGCGAGGTTCTGGGGGCGCTCCTGTGCACGAAACAATGGGGAAAAGGGCTCAGGTAAGTGCGGTGGTGATGGAGAGCAAGGTGGAGGCCAGAGAGAGGAGAGGGAGAGGACAGCACGGCGTGGCCGTGGCTTCGTCTTCCTCGGGCACGGCGGAGTGTCGAGGAAGCTCACGGGCAACTGGAGCTTCGAGGGGGTGGCTCCGCCCTCCTGGCGGTGCACGAGAGAGAGTGGAGAGTGAGGGAGGCAGTGGGGTGGAGTGTGGAGCGAAGGAGAGCTCGGGGCGGGTATTTAACGGCGAGCACGGGCGCACGGTGGACTGGGCTCAGGGGAGCTCCAGAGGCCATGTGAGCTCGTCGTAGGGGCCGTGGAGGGTGCGGCTACGCTGCGGGTGGCCAGGGAGCAAGAATGGAGGCGTGGGGAGGCGTGGAGGAAGCTCGACAGGGGGGACGCCCTGGCGTGCTCTGGGAGAGTTCGGGCGGTGCGCGGCGCGCACTAGTCACGACGTCTCTCCGGCGGGGGCGGGCTGGTGTTGGGGCTGGTGTGCGCGGGAGAGGGAGCAGGGAGGTGAGGGAGTGAGAGAGAGGCATGGAGCGGGGCTGCCACGGCGTGCATGCCACGGCCACAGGGCCGACCATGGCGCGGCCGCGCCGGCGAGCTGTCCCCTCCGAAGCTCCTCCTCGATTCTAACCTCCCCTCCTCAAATTCTCGCGCGCAATTTGGTCAGTGAGGTGCGGGAGAGCGATTGGATGAATCAATTTGATGGATTAAACACCAAATCGATCAATTTGATCATGGATTTCTCAAGTTGGGGAAGAACACAGAGCATGACTGCAATGTGTTCGATGAAATTCCCCAACCAACTTTTAATTTTATTTTCTGAAATTTATTTCATAATTTGCTTCACATATTCAAATGTGGGTTTGTGGTGCTGTGGTGCAATTTATTTGACAAGTGTTGCACCACACACTTTGTGATTTAAAAAGATAAAGAAAGGTTTTTGAAATTTAAAAGTTAGATTTTTGAAAATATATTTGGAGAGGGAAACGTGTAGGAATAAAATTGAGAGTGATTAAATATCACTCCACTGAATTTTATTTTGAAAGAAAATTAATTTCTCACTTGGAGAAATTTGTGTGACACTTGTCACATGATTTTATGGTTTGAACTTTTTATTTTGTTTTCCTTCTTTTCTTCATGTGTTAATTAGAGCAAACAACACACAATCAACAAGAATTAATTAACACAAGCAATAACATGCAATCAAACTTTAACAAAAGTTTTTGTTGGCTCTCATTTTTGGAATAATAATACTGATAATATTTTTGGGATGTTACACTTCCTCTACAAACGAGCGGTATGTGCAACGTATTGCGATATGTGGGTTTACTATGGAGTAGTTTGTGTAGATGTTCCTACTTTCATACTGATTAGTACATCTAGTATGTTTGATGTTCACATGTTAATAGTTGCTGGCGTCGTGTTTAATATTCTTAATTAATCATGAAATTATTGCCTAATTATCCAACAAAAAACCTAATTGTAGACAATTTTCTAAGTTAACTATGGCTGGTTTTGCCAATGCAATGAAATCGGATAAGTTCAGGGTGTCCACGTCATAAGGAGGAAAGTGAGATGCCAACTCTGGCTTGAGGCAATGAAAGTGTGGGAAGTTAGTAACGACATGCCTGAAGGAACTATATCTGACGAAGATCACAAAACATTCAAGGAAGCAAATACTATGTTTAGAGGTTGTGTTCTGAGTGTTCTTGTTGGACGTCTATGTGATGTGTACATGCACATAGCAGAATGTAAGGAGCTATGGAATGCACTGAATGCTAAATTCGGTGCAACCGATGCAGACAGTGAAATGTATGCCATAGAGAGCTTTCAGAACTACAAAATGGTGAATAATCGTTCTGTAGTTGAACAGGCTCATGAGATACAGTGCACTGACTGAGAGAGCTCGAACTTCTCAAGTGTACCCTACCTGACAAGTTTGTGACTGGATTCATTATTGCAAAGTTGCCTTCTTCATGTAGTAACTTCAGTTGATATTGAGGAGAAAGCTCATGCAAAGGACACTAATGAGAGAGGTGTGAAGGCCAGTCTAGCGCCAACATGGTGCAGAAAAACCATAAACACAAAAAGAACAAAGGGAAGGGAAATCCCGCTTTCGATATGCCTTCTAAGACTAACTCCTTCAAGAAGAAGAACAAGAAGATGAACAAATTTGAGCTAGGCTGATACACATGTGGAGAGCTCGGCCACTATTCCGTAGACTGCCCATATCACGCAGACAAGAAAGGAAAGAAAAGCTCCAAGACTATCAACGTCGTGACTGCTAGTAATGTTGGTGGGTATGGTATTTTACCGATTGTACTTTCAGTATTTCAATCTTCATGTTGGTGGATTGATGCAGGTGCTAATATTCATGTGTGTTGACATACATATGTTCACTTCTTATCAAGTCTCGGGATTCTTCCGTCCTAATTGGGAACGTGTGAAAGGATCGTATGGCCACCTAGAGAGAGGGGGGGGGGGGGTGAATAGTGCTACGTCAATTTTTAATACTTTTTCGATTAAGTCTTGACACAAATGTAAATACTCTAGATATGCAACTACGGTGAATTTACCTATATGACAAGTTAACACTAAGCACGGTAACAAACAAGTAACAACTAGAGAGTAAGGAGTAACCGAACGGGAAGCACGCGGAGACAAGGATGTTGTCGAGGATTATTCCCGAAGGAACCTCTAGTGTAGTGTCGTTCGAACACTGGGACTGAAACACGCTCTCGACGAATCCTCGGCGACCTCGGCGAAGAAGACACACACAGCAAGGCGACACAGCGGTTACCCAGGTTCAGGTCACCATGGAGGTGTAACACCCTACTTCCTGCTTGAGATGGATTGCACTGCTCGGAGCGATTACAGTACAAGTGTTGGAGCTAGCAGCTAGGTAGAATGAGCTTGTCCTCTAAGGCCACGGTGAGACCCTATTTATAGTGCTCCGGTCCTCTTCCCAAATGTTTAGGCGGGAAGGGTTGCCACATAGCACCAAGAAAGGGTACCGGCGTACTGCCCTAGCTCAGATAAAGCCACCATCCATGGCGCAGTCGTATGGCCTTGTCGATGACGCCCGCGGTGGCGCGTAGCGTTGGTCCGGCGTCTTGCACCAAAGAGGAAAGTCTTGGGCTCCGCTTTACTTGCCGTGGATGGTCGGCATCCTTTAATCACCAAAGTGGAAAGCTTTGGCCGACACGCCCTGCAGGCGCGCGCGTCACTCTGGGGAAGACGCAGTCGCACATGCCCCCTGGCGCGGGGTCATGGGTGTGCGGCGTCCTTGTCTTGTACTGCGTGAGGCTTGGTGGTGCAGCTTACCTCGCGAGGGTGGCCTCGCGAGGCCCTTTCTTGTCCGCTGGTGGTGCGTCCTCCCAAAGCTTGCTAGCCTGGGTCGTGCGAGCCTTCGAGGAGCCTGGTGAAGTGGGCCATGCTCTGTTTGACTGTTGACTTGTCTTGTTCTTCGCGCGTGGACTTCTGGGCCAAAGGCATACGGGCCGTGGTACCCTAGTTTCCACTGGTCCGACAGTAGCCCCCGGGCCCGTGGCGTGCACGCCTTGCGACCGTTGGGTGCGAAGCGGCACGGGCCCAAGAAGATGCTGGGCCCAGGAGTCGACGCGTGTCATGGCTGTTCTGCGCGCACGTGCCCACGACGGCCGCGACGCCTCGGTAACTGCCCGAGTAGGCATAAAACCCTGGCCGCGCGTGGCGCTGGCGTCCCATCGTCTTCATAGTTTCTTCACTCGAGCACTTCGCCTCCTTCCTCCTTCTCGAGCTCTCCGTGCCATCGAATCTTTCCATCTCCCGTCTTTCTCCATGGCCGGCCCTCCGACCCGGAAAGGTAAAGAGACCGTTCTCATCGTGGAGCAGCCAGAGCCGACTATGCTTCCTTCCCGCATTTATAGCGAGGCAGCGCTGGAGCAAGTACGCCTACGGGTTGCCGATGCGATGAACGAATGGGGCACCACGGTGGTGCCCTGGTACGTCGTCCACTGCCGAGCTGGGGGAAGCCTCCTACCCTATCTTCTTTGATGCTATTTTGGCTGGCTTGGTTCCTCCCTTCTCGTTCTTCTTCTTGGCCGTCCTTGAGTATTATCAGATTCACATCATGCATCTCCATCCCAGCTCCGTGCTTACCCTCGCCATCTTCGCCTTCCTCTGCGAGGGGTTCCTTGGTGTCTTGCCCTCGGTGGAGTTCTTCAGAGGATTCTTCCGGCTGCGCCTTATCGTCGGCGAGCAGTGCTCGAACTGCATTGCTTTCGAGCTTGTAGAGGACATGGCGCCATTCTTCATCTCCATGGAAGAGACAACGCCCATGTCGAACTTCAGGCAACGATGGGTGTACTTAGGTGCCTGGGAGGTCAATGCCTTCTTCGACATCCCCTCCGGGCCCGCCGTGATGCATGCAGGATGGGAGCATGCCGCACTCCCTGGGGGAATTGATGCACTGATGAACCGCATGAGGATCCTCTGCGAGTCGGGCCTTACCAGCTCCATGGTGGTCAAGGATTTCGTGCGCCGTCGCATCGCTCCCCTTCAGCGGCGCGGCAGCCCGGTCTGGACATACTCCGGCCCTCGCGATCGGATGCGACTCTCCCATGACACTCCTTCCCAGGAGTCGGTCACCGTGGTGCTTCAGAGGCTTTATGGGGAAGACGGTGCAAATCCTCCCGAAACAGGTCTTCCACTCTACCGCCTTAACGCCGCCGAGAGGGACGCCATTGTCGCCGGCATGCCTCGCTTTGATGAGTGGGGCCTGGTTCCCGCTGGTCTGGTGGGACGGCGGGACAACCCTTTTTGTGATCGCGGCTCTGGATGTGGCGGACACGCTGCCGCCCTCGCGTCGTCGGAGAGCCCTCTTCGACTCGGACGACGACAACTCCGATGGTGGGGCCTCACGGGCCGACGGACGGGGGCCCGTGCGCCCACATGGAGGGCCTCCAGTGGGGGCCCCGGTTCTCCGAGACCGCCAGAGTGCCGCTGATGCTCCTGCCGCGGGGCGGCCAGCGCCTTCTCCTTTGACGGGCCTGAAGAAGCGACCCTGGGTCGCGCTGGACGAGTGAGTTCTCGAGCTTGGTGTCATGGTGGTGTTGCATGCCGTATCACCCTTCCCAAGCTGAAGATCTTTGTCCCTGCAGGGTTGCTCCTTCGAGGAAGAAGAAGAAACCCAGGGCGTCTCGTCAGGGACGCGAGGCGGGTCCGGTGGCGAAAACTGTTCCGCCCCCTGCAGCTCCTGGAGGCGACCGGGCGCTTGAGGAGGCGCCCACTGAGTCCCCTGCGTCCCGCGAGCAGCCCTCCGAGGTCCAGCCGCCAGCACCGACGGAGGGCGACCGCGTCAGGCCTGAAGATCGCATGCCCCGACGTGTGGGGGTGGAGGAGGACGCACCGCCGGGGGGCTCTGATCCCGTTCCGCGGACGGTCGGCCCTCAGTCGCCTGGGCATGCTTCTCCAGCTCGTTGCGGTCCGCTTCCTGAGGACGCTCCTGCCAATATGGACGCGGGGGATGCCTCAAGGCGTCCCGCTCCGGGGCCCTCGCGGGGTCTGGAGGGTGATGGCTTCACCGTTCAGTCGGACTGGGTCCTGGAGCCTGCCGGCCGTCGTGTGGGTGCCTTTCTTCGTGGAAACTTCCTGCAGGTCTCCCGCTGTAACCTTGAGGCACTCGAGCATGAGATCTTGGCCGAGGAGGCTAGGCAGGAGAGGGAGCGGGAGCGGCAGGCCCAAGGCTGGCATATGCTTCGTTCTGCGGTGGAGGGCGCTCGCCGGGCTGATGCGGAGGCGCGTCTTCGCCGGGAGCGCGCTAGCGCTGAGGCGCAGGAGATTCGTGACAGCGCCATCCGTGACGCCGCCGAGACTATGGAGCAGTCTCAAGCGCGCCTCGCCGAGGTGGAGGCTCGTGAGGACGTCCTTCGTCGAGCTACCGATCTCTAGTCGCTGAGCCTCAGGGATCGGGAGGCCGCCCTGGCCGCTCTCGAGGAGGCGATGCTCGAGCGTGAAGACGCTGTTCTCCTCCGTGAACGAGAATTGGAGCTCGGTCGGGCGGATCAGAGCGCCGAGCGTGCCTGCCTTGAGTCGCTGGAGCAGTTTGTTGCGGCCGGCGAGCGATCCCTGGCGGCCGCTCAAGCGAGCTACCAGGAGCGCCTCGATCGCGCAAACACCAAGCTCGTCGCCAAGCAAAAAGAGTAGACGGTGGCTGCCAAGGCCCGGGTTGAGGCCGGTCGTCGCTCCTACCTCGAGGAGTATCGCCAGAAGCTTGCCGGCCAAGAAGCTCGTTTCACCCGCAAGCGGGAGGAGCTTGACAAGAAGGTGGCGAGTCTTGAGGCGGAGCTGCTTGAAGCCATCATGGCCCTGGAGTCGTCCACGGGGGTAAAGGAGGCTACGGAGGCTGAGGTGCGCTCTTTGCAGGGTCAGGTCGGTCCTGCCGCTGATGTTGCCGAGGAGCCGCGTGGCCGGGCGGCTCGTGCTCGGACGCTCGAAGACCAACGCGCGAAGATGTTTTCTCATCTGGTCACCCACGCTCGCGCCGTGGTCAGCTGCTTTGGGGCAGAGATTCTGACACTTCCTGGAAGTGCCGATACCGCGCTGCCTACCTCCACTTCTTCACCGTCCTTGTTGATAAACTGGAGCAGGCGGCGGCAGGGGTGGACGATATCGTTGAAGGCAAGGGTCGCGAGCTTCTGACAGCCGCTGGCTATCGCATCTTCTCCAACCTGCGCCTGCTTCATCCGAACCTTGACCTCCGCCCTGCTCTGGTGCATGTGCTGCGAGAGCTTTCTGGCGAGCAAACGAGGGAGGTGCGTGACCTCGTGGAGGTGCTGACGGCGTTGTACGTTCGTCATGGTGATGGTGGTGCCGCTGGTGAAGAAGGTGCGGACAGCGGAGGTAGTTCTGGCGAGGAAAACTCGGGTGACGAGCCTGCGAGTTTCGAGGGGAGCTCCGTCAGCGGTGGATTGGCTGATTGAGCTGCCCGTGGAGTCCTTGGGACCTGCTTTATGACACTCTTAACTTTTGTGCTGTAATAAGTAAGACTTATGTTTTAGGTACTAGTTCCTGCTTTCTTATATCGCGGGCTTTGTGCCGTTTCATCCATTTCGGTGTGTTCTACGTCGTCTGTGGTTCCAGCCCCCGAGCGCGCTGATGCGGTCTCGCGAGGTGGTAAGGATTCTTGAGGTTTGACACTCGAGAGTTTCCCTTAGACGTCCAAACAAACCATGGAGTTCAGGGGACAGAGCCACGATGTCTTTTGAAAGGAAACTTAGCTTTGGTGGGGGTGAAGACCCTGAGGAGCGACTTTGGCTTGGAGCGAATGCCGGGCTGCGCTTCAAGGGTTCTTGTCTTCTTGGGGTTCTGCCCCGCATCTGCATCCTGTTCCGCGACAGAAGCAAAGGCAACAAGAGTTGTGACGGTGCACGCTTGCAGGTTCGCACCTAGTGTTGCACGAGGAAGTTTAGCACCAAGGACCTTGAAAGGTGGCGTGTACGAGGGCGTCCCCCCGAATCCACACATGGTTTACTTGGGTTTTTCGGAGCTGCTGGGACTGACCCGAGCATAGACACCGTGCTCCAGCCCCCGCTCGTGTAACGCTCAGGGGAGAAATTAGCATGCACCAAAAGTTTTTGCTTACCGAGAGGTAAGGACATACAAGGGTATGCTCAGCGCGAAGCGCTTTTGTTTTTGCTGAATGAATAGGTTCATTACAAAATGTGCCGCTGTGGGCAAGGAGATCCTCATGGAGGGGAGTCTCATTGAGGCTGTAGTGGCCGCGTGGCACCCTCAGGAAATAAATAGCCGCCGTGTGATCACGGGGTCACACTCAGGGTGTGTTGGAGTCTTCTTCAGCCCAGGATGAACACTGGGAAAGGTGTCGATGGAGAATGTCTTGGCTGGAAGACACAAAAAGCCGCGACGGCGAGCGTGTCGCCGCCCGGTGGAGGGTACCGTGCCAGTGCTCCTACTGGGGAGGCTGGGCTTTGCCACTTGCGGGGGTACCCCCGAGCCGGCGGCGGCCAGGCTTAATCTTTTGGCGACAGTCATCTCCTTTGAGGAGGAGGGCTTCTTCTTTTGCGCGGGCGTGACCAGAGGCTCCGGAACCAGAGGGGCTTTGGAGGAAACCCCCGCGGCGGGCAGTGCCTTGGTGGGGTGCGCCTTGGTGGCGAAGGATTTGGCTGGGTAAGCCTTGGCAGGGCGCTGGGCCGCAGCCTTCTCTTGGGAGGTAAATTGCTTCTTCTTGGTGGGCGCTATGTGGTCGAGGGCGTCCTCGTCGGCGGGGTAGGTGGCAGTCGCGACTTTGTAGACGTCCATGATAGTGCGCACAGAGTCCTTCTCATCGCAGCGGATGGTAATGGTGTTGCTACAACCTGGTATCCTGACGACGTTGTAGGCGTGATGCGTGACCGCCATGAACTTAGCCAATGCTGGGTAGCCCAGGATGGCGTTGTATGGCAGGTTGATGTGGGCAACGTCGAAGTCAATCAGCTCGGTGCAGTAGTTGTCTTGGGTGCCGAATGTGACGGGCAAGCGCACCTGCCCGAGGGGCATGGTGGTGCCTTCCGTCACCCCTGAGAAGGGTCTGGTCGGCATCAGGCGCTCGTATGGCACCTGGAGCAGGTCGAAGGTGTCCACGGAGAGCACGTTCAGGCCTGCCCCCCATCGATGAGTGTCTTGGTGACGGCGACGTTGTTGATGGTGCGGGTGCACACCAGCGAATGGTGCCCACAACTGCCGTGCTCTTGGGGTGGTCGCTGGAGTCGAAGGAGATCTTGTATTGTGACCACTTGAGGGGCATTCCTGCGCCGACCTTCGGGAGGGCGGCGCTGACTTCACGAGTGAGCTCCTTGAAGTGGCGGTTGGAGATGGGCGTTTGCGCTCCTCCAAGGATGCATGCAGCAACCTGGCGGGGCTTCTGGTAGCCCCCTGCGTACTCGTCGGGGAGGTTGTTGTTGTTCTCTTCTGGCTGTGGCTAGGCGGCGTTGGTCTACTGGTTGGGCTGGTGATTAGCCAGCTGAGGGTACTGGCCTTGGGGAGGATACTGACCTTGCTGAGGGTACTGGCCCTGCTGGGGGTACGGACCCTGCTGAGGATACTGACCCTGCTGAGGGTACTGGCCCTGCTGGTTGTAGTTGTTGCCGCGATCTGGCCAGCACCCGTTGTTGCGATAACCTCTCCGTCCGCTGCCGCGACGGTTCTAGCGGTTGTTGCGATTCTTCTCGAGCTCGAAGCAATCCTCAGGGTTGTGGGTGTTCAGCTTATGGAAATTACAGTATTTGCCGCCTTTCTTGCTGTCTTCTTCTCCCCCGTGCTTGAGCTTCTGCCCGTTCTCAGGCTCCGGCTCCGCTGCGAGAACAGCCGGTGCCTTTCGCTTCACTGAGTCCCTGCCCTTGCTCTTGGCCTTTGCCGCGTCGGAGTCTTCCAGCTCTGGGCAGTTGTGGGCGAACATGCGTCCTTCTTCTGCCTTAGCGCACTTGTCGGCCAGGTGGAAGAGCAACACCACGGAGGTAAGGGAGTCGGCGTAGATGCCGAGCTTCTCAAGCATCCTGGTGTCCATGACGCCGGCGGAGAATGCCCCGATGACTGAGGCGTCGGTGATGCGCGGGATCCTGTTGCGGACTTGGCTGAAGTGCTGGATGTACTTGCATAGCGTTTCGCCCTTGCGCTGCTTCACTGCGCGGAGATCGTTGAGGGAGAGGGGGCGCTCGTAGGTCCCCTTGAAGTTGGCGACCAACTGTTCGCACAGCTCCCCCCAGGACCTGATGGAAGCCTCGGGGAGGTTCATGAGCCATGAGCGGGCAGCGTCCTTGAGGGCCATGGGGAACCAGTTGGCCATGACCCGGTCGTCGCCGCCCGCGGCTTGAATTCCCACGGTGTAGAGCTGCAGGAACTCCACACGGTTGAGTGTGCCGTCGTAACAGGGAGGCAACTCCGGGCAGAACTTGGTAGGCCAAACCACCCGGCGCAGCTCTCGTGAGAGGGCGAGGCAACCCTTGCTGTACGTGGCATGGCCACCGGCGAGGACGGCGCGGTTTGGGTCGCCGGCCGCGGCGAGGTCGCGGATCGTGCAGTCGTGGTGCTCGCGTTGGCGTTCGAGGTTCACGCGGGCGTCCTCTGGAGCTCTTGTGATGATTTGGCAGCTGGCGCCGCCAAGGTGTGGAGAGGATGCACCATGAGAGGTGGTTGTGGCGCCCCGACCCGACTGCTATACAGTGATGCTGTGTGTCACCGGTTAAGCGATACAACCGGAGGTTACGGGTTTACCAATCCCGGCCAAAACCTTTGGCAGGCGTTGCTCGGAATGGATCATCGGCAACGCAACACCCCGATTGATGCATTAACACAGGCACAACTATCAATGCATAATAGAGAGATCAAGACTTGTGGAACAACTGGCACATCACAGATTCTACGACACAAATCATTATAGTTCAACTCTTATAATAGAGAAAGATAGCAAATTACAACTAGAGGTCACAGACCCAACATTACAACATACGGAAGCGAATTAAATTGTTCTAAACAACAAGATCCAAATTATGGCCTAAGAGGCCTACAGATAAACACTCCAGCGCCAGCTGTTCCGGTATGTCCCAAGCTGCCACCTGGGAACCCCAGACTACTCATCGACTGTTGACACTGATTTTGTCTTCAGATATAAAGTAAATTTCAAAATACGATAAAATGATTTAATAATGAGATAAATCTTAGAAAAAAGGATTTGCCTCATGATAAAAAGGGTAAATTGTTCGACATATAGATCATCGACAATAATTAATATCTTCATGATATTAAATATACTCTCTTTATCAAAAATAAAACCATCGACAAATCACCAAATATTTGCCGTCATTGGCAACCCCAGATCTCCATAAAATATAATCAATACATAAGAAATTCAACCATAAAATAAATATCGGCCGGTCGATTTAGTGTTAAAACAAATACTCGTCATCGGATCGATACTAAGTCTACCAAATATTTATTTTACGCAAGACAAAATGTCGTCGTCACTCCGACAACACTGCAAATACGGTCACATTATATGTGCAAACACTGCATCAAAAGGAATCTTACAATAAATCAATACTGGCTAACCATTTGTGTTGCACGATTCAACTAGCTAGCTCATATGATATCACATATATGAACCGTACATGGCAAATAAAAGAAATACGTGCAGGAACGTAGCTACCATACGTGCATGCATGTGTCATGCATGGATTAGGCGGCGAGATTAGCAATTAATGATGAAGCGATTACTCAGCCCATTGGCCCATGCGCCTGTGTTCTGTATTGAACTCACCGCGACGCTAGCACATGCAATGACCTGCATGCATTAAGATAAATTAAACTCCTCAAGCCCATCTTATAACACACTTAATTAACAAGGATATGGATTAGTACTGGTCAAAGCCCATACGACTCCGGGCTTCTTCGATCGCTCCAGTCTACGGAAGAAAACTTGACGCTCAATCTGTTGTCATACACGACGCCCACTTCCGTGCCCACGATCTCCAGGACGTGCGCGCGCTCCGTCTCGAAAAGATCCTGCTGCTGGCCGCCTATATAAAGACCAGCACATATCACGCCCAGACTAACGACGAACCCCCAATCGCTAATCACGAATCATTCATCCATCAGTCCATCGCTGCCCATCGCCAATCATTCACCCATCACTCTCTCTCGCCGCGCCGCCCATCTGCATACACGCTGCCAGCCGCTCGTCGTCGGCGTTGCTAGTCGTCAGCTGCTAAACACTCACGCTACCACGCGTTGGCTGTTTGGTGTCTGCCGGCCGGCCGTTCTACATCCACGAGTCCGGTACGCCGCCTTCGCATACGCAAGAAGAAGCGCCGGAGGACATCGGAAGAAGGTGAGAACATGATCTTTGCATCGCTGCCTGGCTGGTCACATTGACACACGCCATGGAGCTTCATCTAATCTTTAGTGTGGTCACATCGACACAAACTAAGGAGTTTGCTCTTCCTAAGAGCTTATGTTATATGTTAGTTGCTATTCTCTTGAGCATGAAATTTGCCCTAAATGCATATGTTTCCAAAATCACGCTCTTGGTTTGGTCACATCGACATGAACCAAGTTGCTCAAAATATACACATAATCAAAATCATGCCTCTTGGTTTGGTTACATTGACATAAACCAAGTGGTCTAAATGCATATGTTTTCAAAGTCATGCTCTTGGTTTGGTCACATTGACATGAACCAAGATGTTCAAAATATATATCATCATCAAAATCATGCCCCTTTGGTTTGGTCACATTGACACAAACCAAGTGGTCTAAATGCATATGTTTCCAAAAAATCATGCTCTTGGTTTGGTCACATCGACATGAACCAAGTTGCCCAAAATATACATATCATCAAATCATACCCCTTTGGTTTGGTCACATCGACACAAACCAAGTGGTCTAAATATATATGTTCCCAAAAATCATGTCCTTGGTTTGGTCACATTGACATGAACCAAGTTGCTCAAAATATATATATATATCATCATCAAAACCATGCCCATTTGGCTCTAAAGACACTAAAATTTGGCACTTGGTTTGGTCACATTGGCACAAACCAAGTTGCACAGAATGCACATGTTACTAAAATCACGCCCCAGGATCGTTCACATTGACATAAATCAGGTTGCGTTAAATTCATATGTTACTAAAATCATGCGCTTAGTTTGGTCATTAAGTCATGCACTCCATATAGGTGTATGTATCCGTAAATTAAATATGAGAACAAAAATACAAGTGCATATAGGAAATCAATCTACATGTCATAAGATAATCCTATATAGATTAAAATCATGCCATATACCCCATATAGGTGTAGGCATATTCAAAACTAAACATGGGCTAAAATATGCAATCGCATGTAGGCAATAAACCCGCATGTCATAAGATAATCTCTCATATAGATTTAAATTGAACCATGCATTTATTTTATATAGGTGCATACATCTGTGAAGTTACTAAAATCATGCCCTTGGCTTGGTCATATCGACACAAGCCAAGTTGCTCATATTACCCCTTTGGTTTGGTCATACTGATACAAGCCAGGGAACTATAAAATCCCATGTTTGCATAATTAAGATGTGCTCTCCATATAGGCGCATGTAGGCGATAAACCCACATGTTATAAGCTAATCTCTCATATAGATTAAAATCAAACCATGCATCCCTCTCATATAGGTGTGTGCATAACCTATGTTACTTGCACTAAACATAACGTAGTGCATCCTTAACATCCATATATATTATAGCCTATGCATGTTGGCTTAATGCAATGCTATATACGTTGCTACAAATTGAACAAGATATTTTATCCACTCCATGCATGCATATGGAAATCACTTGCATGATAAAATTAACTCATGAAACGAGTTATACCATATTGCACACATACTTGCTAAACCGGCTAATTAACCATTAAAAATACTCATATTACCAATAACATAAAACACCACCTACTTATAGACAAATTTCGAATGGTTAATGAACTAGGTAAAAATAGCCAAGTCATGTACGTGCTATAGAAATCATATGATCAAATGATGAATATTATGCTACCCATATATTAGCATAGACATACTTCATAACTCCCCGACTACGCCGATGCCGACGACAGCGAGGAGGACTTTTATTTTCTACATTTTGTAGTTTTTTGTTTTCTACACTTTGTAGTGCTCATATATTGTAATGCTATGTAATAATCATGTTGGAATTCTTAATCAGGGGTTTTCTCTCCGGAGATGTAATTAACAGATCTTTTATGTATATGTAAGAGTTCTGGAAATAAAGAACCTGCAATGTTTGATCCCTTTATTCATTTCATGCATTTACGCATTTAAATTATACTATCTGTCTCTATGACGTGGACGCGTACGTATTTTTTTGCGATCGCCCCATTTTCCCGTCATCATCAACGTCCACAAAGAACCCACCTTCTAGGTCGGTGAAGTCCTCCTCTGAAACAAAACAAACGACGTTGAGTTCGACGAACTCGCAAGATTAAATATAGAGCTTTAGCTCGATGAGTCTTTCAAAGTTTTATGGCTGTTGTGCATAAAGCTGATTTTATTTATAGAAACATAACTCCATGGCATCGACTAATCAGAATATTTTCAAAGAGGGGTAAGAAGTAACTCTTTTCTCTTGAACACCTTTCTCATCATCCACCATCATCTCTGTACCTGTTCTACAAAGGCACCTCCCCGAATCACCCTCGAGGAAGCTGACCTTGCGTTCTTGAATAGTACCTTTAGTACTCAGGTTTTAATCATTCCGTTCAAATTATTCTATGATCTTATCGTCCTTTCCCAAGTCGTCCATAACCGTGGACACGGCTTTTCAAAAAGATTTAACCCTGCAGGGGTGTACAATGTTTGCCACGCGTACCGTCCGGCCCATTGCCTAGCTCTTAGCTCTCTTCCGGGGAAAGCCGGCTGGGTGGGAGCGGTGATGACTTCTCCCTCGCTCGAGACTTTCCAGGATCATCAGTGGCGGTAGGACAGGTTCAGTGCCTCCAACACCCTGCCCCACGGCCACTCATTTTCCTAACACCACAATCCTCATCCCATTCTCAACCACCATCTCACGCACGCGCAAATGGAAGCTCGAACTAGAGGACCCTGGCTAGCCCCTCACAAGTTATTTAGTCGAATAAGGGTTCCTGCAATTGCATAGGCCTCACGCATGGTTGCACGCTCAGTCTTGGTTCAAGAGGTAAAGAACTCGCACCTAGGCGGCGAGAACGAGACAAAGCACCACAACCACAGTGGCCTCTCATCCCCACCTTTAAGCATTTTATTACCTGTCACCACAATTTCTCCACCATCATCCGAACATTTCAACATCTGTTTCCAACATGAAATATCCATCGGACGAATAAACATATAACTAAGCATGGCTAAGCATCAACATAGCATAGTTAAGTATCTCAGGCCAACAATATAAACCTATGGATAATAGGAAGGAAACATGTAATGGCATCGGAAACTTAATGCAACTATAGGATACTCTAATCCAAATCAAATTGACATTTTGAACCGCATGCAATATTATAGTGGAGAAAATATTTGCGCAAACATAGGATAAGACATGCTCAGAGGGGGGATTACGCTTGCCTTGCTGGTATGGCTGGTAATAGGGATCGTCACGATACGGTGGTGGCACTTCAACTCCTTGATCTACCGATGCACAAACAACACCGGAAAGGAACAAATAAATACCACGAAATACAACAGGTGCAATGCAAAAACATGATGACATGACAATTTAAGGTACTGAACCTTTTTATAAGCTATCTAGCAATTTTAAGTGGGGTACGGCGATACCTGCTTTACCTAGGGAATAGAGGTACCCCACATTTAACTTAGTGATTCTAGTACTACTAAAAGTACAGTATTATAATTGTGATCGAGTATGCATGATGATGATGATTTTAGGTAGTTCACCTTTATCTGAGCATTTTGGTATAACAAACACAATTTTCTGATGAACCAAATACAAGTTATTACATTTATAATTTCCCCTTTTAAATATGCCCTGGTTATAAGTTATTTTCAACACAGTACAATTATTTATCCAAATTAGAAAGAAAATAATTGAAACAGGATAATTTTTGGTACTGGACAATTTCGGAATTTCCGATTTGCTTTGAACTCGGAATATCTGATGCGGGAGAGGATTGCGAGGTTGGGATATACTGGGATAATTCGGATAATCCGATCTGTACTGGAATCGGAATATCCGATGAACAGGGAAAACTAGTACTGGCAATTTTCGGAATATCCGAATTTTGCAGACTCGGATTATCCGGTCGTCTCAGGTGTCGTGAAAATCCATTAAGGACTGGAAACTACGTCGTACTGGAGTATCTCGGATATTTCGACTATGTTGGAATCGGAAAATCCGATCAACTCGGATGGCACGGCGGTGCGCTGCGGCTCGCGGTGCGACGGCGACACAGAGGGCGAGGGGAGGAACGGAGGCAATGGGGAGGTTCACCAGCTCACCCTAGGCGCGTTGGAGAAGACGGCGAGGTCGGAGACGGCTCGACGGCGACGAAATCGCCCGCGGCGTCCGCGGCCGGAGCTCAGGAAGAATCGGATAACGGCGTCGATTGCGGCCCTCCCGCGTCGATTCCTTCGACGGAGATGGAGAGGACGACACGGCGGAGCTTCGGGCGGTCTTCGATCTACTCGGAGCAGCCTCAGGCGGCGGCGACGTGGCGTCAACGGCGAGCTCGGTTTCGGCCGTGCGGAGAGGACGAGAGAAAAGGGGAACGAGAGGAGAATATCGTGGAGGGAGCAGGTGAGGCCTCGTGATGCTTGCTCCTCGCGGGTGGAGGCAGATTGGGGGGCCCCGGCGCGGCGTCGGTGGGTAGGGCAAGGGCGGGAGCTGGTGCGACGCGAGCTGGAGCAGCTCGGTCGCTACAGGAGGAAGAAGCAGAATTTGCAAAAACCCATGTTCCTATTTCCCCATTTACAATTAGGTCCTTTTCTGTTTCTTTTAAAACCAGCAGCATTTCAGTGATTTAATTAAGGCACTTAGACACTTTACAAAAATCTGAGAAAAATCTTGTAGCCTCCTAACCACATGTAGAAGCACCACAAAAATTGGGGTTGCAAGATAAAATGTTTTGAGCAACATTTGTTCAAAGGTATGTTTAGTGATTTTTGGTAATTTGAAAATTTGAAGAATACTCTAGAGATTTTAGAGCAAGTTCAAATTATTATTTTGAACTCTTGGAACTTCCTTGACAATTATAAGTTGTCAAGTATTTTTGTTTTGCAAGTTTGAGTGCCTTCATTGTTTTGAGATTTTGTTAAAGCAAGTTTGGCATTTTGGTTTTCAATGTTGCCACACCAATTAGTGTGTTGTTTAGCAAATTAATATGGATGCCATGATGCAATGAAACACAAAAGCAAAAATTTTACTCAGGTTTTTAGGTTCTCAAACTTTGGGCTGTTACAGTGGTGAAGGCCAGTCTAGCGCCAACATGGTGCAGAAAAACCATAAACACAAAAGGAACAAAGAGAAGGGAAATCCCGCTTTCGATATGCCTTCTAAGACTAACTCCTTCAAGAAGAAGAACAAGAAGATGAACAAATTTGAGCTAGGCTGATACACATGTGGAGAGCTCGGCCACTATTCCATAGACTGCCCATATCACGCAGACAAGAAAGGAAAGAAAAGCTCCAAGACTATCAACGTCGTGACTGCTAGTAATGTTGGTTGGTATGGTATTTTACCGATTGTACTTTCAGTATTTCAATCTTCATGTTGGTGGATTGATGCAGGTGCTAATATTCATGTGTGTTGACATACATATGTTCACTTCTTATCAAGTCGCTCGGGATTCTTCCGTCCTAATTGGGAACATGTGAAAGGATCGTATGGCCACCTAGAGGGGGTGAATAGGTGCTACGTCAATTTTTAATTCTTTTTCGATTAAGGCTTGACACAAAGGTAAATAATCTAGATATGCAACTACAGTGAATTTACCTATATGACAAGTTAACACTAAGCACGGTAACAAACAAGTAACAACTAGAGAGTAAGGAGTAACCGAACGGGAAGCACGCGAAGACAAGGATGTTGTCGAGGATTATTCCCGAAGGAACCTCTAGTGTAGTGTCGTTCGAACACTGGGGACTGAAACACGCTCTCGACGAATCCTCGGCGACCTCGGCGAAGAAGACACACACACAACAAGGAGACACATCGGTTACCCAGGTTCAGGCCACCATGGAGGTGTAACACCCTACTTCCTGCTTGAGATGGATTGCAGTGCTCTGAGCGATTACAGTACAAGTGTTGAAGCTAGCAGCTAGGTAGAATGAGCTTGTCCTCTAAGGCCACAGTGAGACCCTATTTATAGTGCTCCGGTCCTCTTCCCAAAGGATTAGGCGGGAAGGGTTGCCACATAGCACCAAGAAAGGGTACCGGCGTACTGCCCTAGCTCAGATAAAGCCACCGTCCATGGCGCAGTCGTATGGCCTTGTCGATGACGCCCGCGGTGGCGCGTAGCGCTGGTCCGGCTGTCTTGCACCAAAGAGGAAAGTCCTGGGCTCCGCTTTGCTTGCCGTGGATGGTCGGCATCCTTTAATCACCAAAGTGGAATGCTTTGGCCAACACGCCCTGCAGGCGCGCGCGTCACTCCGGGGAAGACACAGTCGCGGGTACCCCATGGCGCGGGGTCACGGGTGTGCGGCGTCCTTGTCTTGTACTGCGTTAGGCTTGGTGGTGCAGCTTACCTCGCGAGGGTGGCCTCGCGAGGCCCTTTCTTGTCCGCTGGTGGCACGTCCTCCCGAAGCTTGCTAGCCTCGGCCGTGCGAGCCTTCGAGGAGCCTGGTGAAGTGGGCCATGCTTTGTTTGTCTGTTGACTTGTCTTGTTCTTCACGCGTGGACTTCTGGGCCAAAGGCATACGGGCCATGGTACCCTGGTTTCCACTGGTCCGACAGATGTATTCCCGAGTTCCTCCTTTTTAGGGGAGTATGTCTCGTTGGAGGGGTGTGAGTTTCAAACTCAAGACGCCACAAATGGCTTCACCCTATTCTCCGATGAACCTTGCCCAAAAGCTCGGTTCACCTTCCACTATTGGAATCCTTCAAGGCGAAATCCGGATCCCTTACAACACACTTGAGGCACAACCCACAAAAGGATTGGGAGCTACCAAGCACCACGAATCTGCTACACAAAAGTAGCAGGCAAGTAAGTACAACAAGGGGGCTAGTTTTTCCCAATGGAAACCCTGCAAATGGTTCCTCAAGTGAATGAGGAGGAAATGTAAATCTGCTTGGTGAAGTTGTAGATCAGGGCCTTCTCCTTCAATACTCCAAAGATCAACGAGTTTGGGTGGAGGGATAGGGAGTAATCGAGGTTTTGAGCTTGCAGCAATGGAGGTCAACTGATTTTGGGCGAGCTGGCTTGAGGTGGAAGAAGGTGGGGGTATTTATACCCCTGCTGAAATTCTGCCCGTTGGAGAGTTGGGGGACCGGATATTCCGGTCCGAGTTGGGACTGGATAATCCGGTGTATCGGATATTCCTATATCTCCAGGAAATTCCGGTAGCAAATTTCTGGCTCCCTCCAAGAACTTTCGCCTTCTGGTCCTTAGCCGTTTCTCCACTTCGCTTCTTCTGAACCAGATATTCCGAGTTGGGACCGGATAATCCGGTGTATCGGATATTCCGTTATCCTCTAGGAAAATCCGGTAGCAAATTTCCGGCTCCCTCCAGTGCGCTTCGCGTTAAGTCCTAAGCCGTTTTTCCATATTGCTTCTGCTGAACCGGATATTCCGGTAGACATGAAATATCCGGTTACCAAATATCCGGCTGCTCTTTTCCTCATTCTTTTTGGTGCTGATGCATATAAGTTTGTGTACAACTGAAATCTGCATCACTTAACACTTGATTAAACTATCACTAGTGTTGTTAACTAACACACAAAATACAAGGGATCACAAAATGCCCTTTCAATCTCCCCCTTTTTGGTGTTAGATGACAACACTAGGATTTGCAATAAAATTGCATAACTAGATCATGTTCTCAAGAAAAATGGAAAGTGCTCCCCCTAAATGTGTGCATATAATTAGTTTGCCTTGGAATGCAAATACACACATATAGAGAGGAACAATTTCCAACAAGATGCGTCAACATGATATAGACAACACATATTTGTACAACATGAGACATATCACACACTAGGTTGAGACTTGAGATAGAAATCATACCTTGTGCATATAGATGTAGATAAAAATCCAAATAGATCATAGCACAATATAATGTAGTCTCAACCATACATAATAAGATATCCATAGGTCTCACACATAACAGTCAATACCACTTGGTTCAAAGCTCACAAATAGCAAATAAGTTCGACAAATAAAAATAAATGGACACAAGCGCAATAAGAATGATAAACGCATATGCTTGTGCCCGAACCCATGCAAATCCCATACGGAGATCCTAATAGAACTACCTCTCCCCCTTTGACATCGAAACACCAAAAAGAGGGAAAAGAGTGATGCTACGTCCCAAAGGAAGCACTACTCCGACTCAGAGTCCTCATCCTCATCATCTTCATCATCCTCTTCACCAACATCTTCATATTCAGCAGTGGCACGAGTGCGAGAGGCACGGGAAGAAGTAGCAGGAGCTGATGCAAGAAGGTATTTCTCCATATCAACCCAAGGAGTCTGAGCATTGGCATTCCAGCGGTCATAGGAGAGAGGATCTGATATAGGAGGGTCACTTGGCAGGCTAGGAAGTCTTTTGAGAATCTGCTGCCTCACACAATAAGCATCATACTGGCCATGGCGGATGTCGACGTGCATGCACAGAATGTGTTTCTGGAACCAGTTGAGCTTCTTTGTCTTAGAAGTAAAAACAGGGGCAGTTGCCTGACGGGATGCACCAGAAGAGCGTGCATCTCTCATGAAAGAATCGCTGGCAGGGGCAGAAGCAGCAGCATATTTACCCTTCTTGTTATAAACCTTCTTGTAGTAGTGAGACTCCACATCTTCCTGGCTGAAATCCTGGTTCTTCAAGGTATTATTGATCAGCAGCATGATATAAGGAGCATAAGGAATAGTGGTAATGTACCATGGCATCATACAACTCATGACAAATGGGAACTGCCCCTTATGCTCCTTATAAGAGCAATTTGAAGAATTTGATGGGAAGCATTGGACGAATGGATTCTTGTAATTGAGATAGAAATCCTGGTGAATGTATAGCTGCTCCATGCACCAGAATCTAGGATCTTCAATATCAGCATCTCTTTCAACCCTGGTGTACCAATCTCCCAGCCTGATTTTTGCATAGTCAATGCTGCTCATCTCCCAGTAGTTAGGCCTTGCCTCTTTGCCCTTTCTCTTCTTGCGAGCTGGAGGGTTGTAAACAACCTTCTTGCCTGGAGCTTTTTCCTTTCTGACTGCATCTCTGCTGCGTTCATATGTCTTCATAGGAGGAGCACTCGAATCACCTGTGAAGTAGCAATAGATAGGTAGCAAAGATAAGCACACACAGGTCTCAAAACAAGAAATGATACGAGGTACAATAGGAGAGCATCCACAGGTTGATAGTACTTAGGCCTAGGCAAATCTGAACCATTCTGAACAAAACTGTCGGAACCGGACATTCCGGTAGACATGAAATATCCGGCTACCAAATATCCAGCTGCTCTTTTCCTCATTCTTTTTAGTGCTGATGCATATAAGTTTGTGTACAACTGAAATCTGCATCACTTAACACTTGATTAAACTATCACTAGTGTTGTTAACTAACACACAAAATACAAGGGATCACAAAATGCCCTTTCAACGTGTCGCACATTACTATTCATGGTGCTGGCACGGTTGATCGGAAGTTTACTTTGGAGAAGATCGTGCAGCTGAGGAACATGCAACATGTCCCACTATGAACAAGAATCTCGTTAGTAATTCCCTTCTCTTCTCTGCAGAGATAGGTTAAAAATAATTTTAGAGTACAATAAAATAGTGTCAAAGTTTGGACAATTTAGGGTGACCGTGCATGCACCACCCTAACAAAATGGTGAGATGCGGTGTCCAAAAAACTGCACGTGGAGGCACAAGCGCTGCTAATATGTTCTCTACCAATTTAAGTTCCTAGAGAATCTCACCCCGGATTAGGAAACTTTGGCTTATGAGAGCGGCGTTTTGGCTCCCGGGAGCATATGCTCCCAGTATTTTCAAAAAAATTGAACAATTTGAAAACTTATAAAAAAATTTCGAAAAAAATTATGCACGTACCTGACCATGGTATGCACCACCGTGTATTTTTTCGCGTCAAAATGACATCGTATGCGCCCTGTACAAAAATGACAAATTTTCTGTCAGAAATTTTCCTGACAGGAAATTTGTCATTTTTGTACAGGGCCCGTACGATGTCATTTCGGCGCGAAAAAAAACACGGTGGTGCGTACCATGGTCAGGTACGTGCATGGTTTTTTTTGAAATTTTTTGATAAGTTTTCAAATTGTTCAATTTTTTCGAAAATACCGGGAGCATATGCTCCCGGGAGCCAATGCGAATTTCTGCTTGTATGTCTTCGGATCAGTATGGACGTGTCTACAGACAGGTCCGGATAACCCCGAACATGTTCATATTCATCCGTCTCTCTCAATTTTCGCTCCTCAAAACCATACTACCAATGCAAGATAGATCAATATAGATGTATACCATACAAAGTTCAACTAAAACAGTTGACATACGAGGGAAAATCCTCATGAATGGCCAGGCCAGAGCTTCACTATGTGGGAGATCGGGTTGTCCTCCACCCCGGCAATGCGGCGGCAGCCGTCGCTTCATGTTATCTCTGCATGGCTCGCTGTGTCATCCGGGTCTAGGACTGCTCTTGGTTTTCCCCCCAGCTTTTGTCCGCTGCATTTTTTGGGAGCGGGTACCCGCTTTCAAGATGTTGCTACAATGGATCAACCGCCATGGCACCCTCTATCTAGGAAATAAAAGAGTCGCTCATCATATGTAATAATAGTAAGTGAAGGAACAACCCAAATGAAGGTTCAACGGATTGGCAGCAAGCCAACAAGGATCGTCAAAGGGCTCTAGGTCATATCATGGTTTGGTTTCATTTCGTCGACGCTTTAGAATGAATAATGATATGTTCATGCGCATTGGGTGGGATTGATTGGGTTGTTATCTATTCAGAAATGTACTGCTACGCAGTGTCTTGCATATGGAGCTGTTGCGGATACTGTAGACAGCCGTCTTCGTATGGCTTGAGTCTACATGCATTGAAGCCACATACAGGTTTTGTATAACGGTGGTGAAAGTGTCTGGGCCGTCCTATTTGGGAGCACCAAAAGACACAACTCAAGTCATGTCACAAGTTGCAGCCAGATGTTTGGAAGCCACATATTGAAATGGAACGACTGTCCATTCGCTTGGAAGTGTACAATTAATTGTAATTCCCCAACTCTCGGTAGTAACGGATCTGAACACCAAAAATATCTTGCCTCTAACGAGTAGTAAACGGACGGCAAAATGGCCTACCGTCTATGGAACTAGAGAAAGCCAAGAATTACATGATACATGTTAAGACAAGGAAAGTGTTACACTTAACATGCTCATAGTATATAGTAACATGGGGAAGTGATCTTTCCAATAAATCACGACACTCATATGACGGTCAAGGTTTACCATCCACCTCTGCTCCAATAAATATCTCATTTGTTTGCCTTCCAGGATATAAATTCCACCAGTAATATGAACATACTGATTTCTCTTCAGAATCAAAAACTTCAGAAACTGTGAGGTTTTAAACAATGGTTGAAAACTGGGTGCGTAGTTTCTAAACAAGAGAAACCTTCCAACTCCACGGTCGGCACGTGAGGTCTTTCATGATGTTCTCCACTGCAATTCCAACTGGATGCGTCCATTCTTCGAGTCAATTAGATGGTACTTCTCATTGATCCTCTTGTTGCTTATAACATCAGCGAGACTGATGACAACATAGCCAAGGTTTTCCTAATAAAATAACAGAAATAGAGCATGAATGTATGTCACGAGCAATGATAGAATGAACTATTTGCGATAAGCGGACTTCACTGTAATACCAGAAGTACCAAGTACATTCTTCATGTTTATTTCAAGTAGACGAGTCTACTTTAAGCTCATCAAACGCTAAGGATTGTAATACTCCAACTCTCTGATTAGCTGATGTACTTATGGGGAACATCCCATCTTGAAAGTGACGACTTCTAGTATTAATAGATTCACTAGACAGATATTTTTAAGCAAAGACTTCTGAGGATATTGTGTAACGATACATATATTTTCAATCCTGACAACTTGCTAAGTAAACTCTAAATTTCTAATTAATCATTTTTAGCAGGATTTCCAATATATATTTGATCATATCACAACAGAAGGCCCAATAATCAGAAATCAGAATCGCTACCTTGGAATGTATACCAATACTTGGTGGCCTGCTCATAACTTCAATCTGCATCTTTTCATTTGTGGGTGGTTCCTCACACATAAACTGAAATTCTTCTTCCCAACGTGGATCCCGGTTCTTTTTAATGTGCTGCACAAATCAGTTCAAGTAAATATGTTTCATTGAGCCCGAGGTTGCCCCACAAAAAATTGGCTTGCCAAAATATTGATCAAGTTTTTGCTTTTCCATGAGTTGGCTAAGTTGGCAAGAAAAATGAACTAGAGTGGGCAAAAGCCAAGCATACCAAAAAGTTGGCAGCCATCCAAACAAACTCCAAAAAAATGGTAGTAGATTTTGGTCACCATCCAAACATATCCTACTTGGCGTACTCAATAATTTATTCAGTTAAATCTATACAGAACTGTTTGTTCTCTATTTATTAGAAGTGTAAACATACCTTAGTCTTCCTTTCCTCGCCCTTAAACACAATTCTTGCATATGGATTAGTGTGATGCTTTCCTTCAATGTCCTGTGCTTCATGGACAATAATTACAAGCAAACCACCACCTTCTGGTGTGCCATCGGGAGCTTTTTCAATTGTACCAGACTCGTCAGTTATATCAAGATCCGTATCACCTTCCTTGAAAGGATTATATGTCAGTTCAACAGTGAGCTGTCCCCGGAACTTCTCATTTACAGGATCATTTGAATCCATGGTCTTGAGCAAGTTAAGTGTAACTGATTTTGTCTCATCGGGAATTATGTCTTTTAATGGGATAACATTCATTCCCATCTTGTCATGCTTTCCAACCTGAAGGAAGAACAGGTCGAAAATATTACTGGGGTAAACAGCAAAGGTACAAACACAGAAGCATTAACCATTACCTGCTCCCAGTCGAAAACAGTAAGCTCGAGAGCCTGAGATTCTGGATCTTTGACAACTAATTTGAACTCCTCATTCCATTCAGGATTCAGGTTGCTTCGCTTAACTGAAGTTTTCTTTGAAGGGAGTTTGTCCTCTGTTAGCTTTACCTTCACATATGGGTCTGATTTGCCCATCAAATCTTTCTTCGTGAGTTTAACAGCTCGTAGAACATTAACATGCAGGATTCCAACAGGCCTCTTTTGTGCTCTTCACATTTCAGTGACATAAAAAACAAATTAACCAACTGGCAATGAAAAAAGGATAGTAAAATCACAGTATAGCCTTACTTTGCAGGATCCATGATTGGCACCTCAAGTACTTTGGGCCACAAGTACATATTGGCTACCTGAGTCTTGATCATCTCCTGCAAGAGGAGACAACGGTTGAAAATAGGCGCATGGGTGTCTTACAAATAAATGACATTACGTTGATATGAATAAAGGAGGAATTAGGTTGACAACGTGTTGTCAGTATAATTGGGGACACAGGATTGGTGTAGATGTTGATATGTAAACTCATCAATTCAATAAGCAGAAAACTATGAGGAATAAATTATATTCTCAGAATTCGACGAAGTAAGTTCTCTTAACATAAAAACGTTACCTGAACAAATCCATAAAGTCCTGGAATTGCCATGACATCTGCTCCTAAGAGTTTCAGACCAAAGTCAACATGTGGCTGCAAATGGTAACACAATAAGTTGACAATTATATTACAGATGGTCAATACGCATGCATGTTTCAGAATTTACCTTCTCCATGAGTGAGACCAGTATTTTAGCAAAACAAGGAAAGCTAGGAACCAATGGCTTCAATGTTATGCGCGGTAGGGCAGAAACTTGCAAATCAATTACCTATAGTATTAGATAGAAGATATGATTAGCATAAGATACTAACAAAATTTGAAGCCTTTAAATAGTATTAATCCCTAGAAGATGAAGTGGGGCGAGCATATCCACTTATCGCAATTACTGATTAGTTATACCTGTACAGATGCTTTTATCCCAAAGGCTTTGACTACAATGGTGATATTAGGATTTCCAGCCCACTTTATTGAAGGTTCCATTATAATTTCCTGTTCGTCCGTGGTGTAGACCTTCATCCCTATGTTGAAGATGAAGGATAGACAAAATCAGCTCTTCTCAGCATAAAGTATTCTATGGTCTAACCTGACATGTATTTTCATTGGTATAGAACAATGAGGCACAGATAGATAGGTAATTAAAAATATGCCAAAATGTATTAAATACGAGGAATCTGGTTTCTGATGGTAATATACAGATTCATGGTAATCAGCTAATCATGCATTGATGGATGGCAAATTAAGCTACTTCTTTTGAATTCTGATCTTGTAACATCCTGGAAAAATTATAGGTACAGAATGGGGTTTAATGTGGTTGATTTCATCCGACATGGACAGCTTACATTAGTTTTCATAACATTCACATAAAAAGGAAGTCAACACCTGCATACGGAAGGAAAAATATAAGCAAAATATAATTGGTTTAGGTATTTTATGTAATGTTCTCATCAACTACAGCCTTAAAGCCTCTCCAACTATTTTGCATCCCAGCATAAAGCAAGAGTGGTACATCCATAACAGTATTTCAGGATCCTAAATCCTAACTACTTTCAACTAGCACGGGTGACTGGTTTTGGTACCCAACGTGGCTCCCACTTGTACACTATTGAACATTAGCTAGAAAATATGCAATTCCAACAAGATAGCTGGTAAACTGATACGCTGGTCTGCAAGGAAAAATCATGTCCACTATACAACACCAGTCATATAGAATATCATAATTGCCCGTAATCATAGAAAAATGCATCTTGTTTCTTGTATAAGCACAGTTATGAGCCATAGAAGTGCAGGAGTATTTTAATACACAAGCAGACCAGGCAATGCTATAATGTGGCTCTAACTGATTATAAGCCAACTTATATATGCTCCTGGATTGGGCTTAAATGATATAGATGAGACTTTTGCAGCAAATTTGTGTTGGCAAAATCATCACACTAATGAAATTTTTTACATGCTCCATAGTTACATTTCTTATCAACAGGAAATACTGAATGGTGACACCTCACTCTAACAACTGATCATCCCCAATCCTGCTTAAAGGCCCAACACAAGCTGTAGCAGGTCAATTCCACGCATTCCATCACATAGGACAAGGACCAATGTACTGACTTAGACCATGTACAACGCTATCCTTCTTACGTGGGCGCTCAAGAAGTCAGTTACTCCAGGAAGATAAGCGCGGCAGCCTGGTAGCCGTATTTTGAATAGACTGTTCAGGCACCTGACTCTTACTTATAAAAAATGACAGATAAACAACCAGGAACTACGCGAAATAGCCATGATTTAATCCCTATCGCCTGTGCATAAGTGTCCCATTGGCCGTAACATGCTATTTTGGACTGGTACTGTGGTAGAAGAATCATCCTTGGTCACAAAAAATTAACCTTAGATTATCATGGCCATATAGAACATAGGGTAAGACTACATATTTTGAATTTTAATAAGATAAGCTAAAGCCCTGCTTCAAAAATCAAAATAGACCTTAATATTGCTTCATATATTTTATGTAACATAAGCCTTGTAACTTGGATTTTCCAGATAACATAAAAAAAACTACTCATACATGCTTCGCTTACATGTTATAAGTTCAATTATCTGAACACATACAGTTTGAGCTAGGAAAAATAGACCTATTCACACGTGACTGAATTGTCACCCTAAAAGACCCCAATGACACATTACACTATTTGCTCAAAATATGCTTGGGTTTATTTGGATTATTTGGATTACAGAATTAAGTCATAGAGTTAATGCACACCTGGGTTCAACTGATAGATGACCAAGAATTAACATAAAAGTACAGAGGCTTCAACCAGATTACAGAAGTTTTAGGATTAAACGAAGGCTTATAAGCAGTACGCACACCTAAATGGCTGAGAGGCTTTATTAACTCAGTAACTTTACTAGGCAAATAAGCCAGAAATGCAGCAAACCAATCTACATGATTATCTAACTAGGCCATCTACGGCTGCTCACTTTCTTCTTCTCTTTTGTTGTTTTCACAGCATTCTATGTATTTTACATCTATTAGTAGGAAAAGTCAAAAGTATAGCTAGAATTTGATTCTTCAAAAGCTATTTCGATTTTCTATTGACACATTCTTAATATACTCTTTGGAAAGAGCAGGGGCGGAGCCAGAGAGAAAATGACCTGATGTCCAAATATAAATCACCCATATTTTCATCTGAAGAAGTGTTGTGTCATCCACTATATCATACGTGAAAATTACAAAGAAAAATGTCTTGCACCCGGTGTCATGTGCACCCGAGTAGCTGAATCTGGGTAGGCCCCTTGGAAAGAGGGAGCTACCTTCCTAGAGAAAAATATTTCTTACGAATCAAGCTGTAAAGGGTGGTAACTAAAACTTCAGATAACTAACCTTGAAACACCGGTGGTAGGAAACCTAATGTTAACGTCTCAAATTCAACCGAATCAATCTTGTATTTTGCAGTATTCTCAGCAATAATTGGTTTAGCTATTTCCTTTGCAGTTCTACAAATGGCCTGCAAGAGATAATAATAAAATAAAGCCAAAAATAACTTCCACAAAGAATCTTGCACATTCTTAATAACTTTGAACATCATAAATACCTTGTCAAGATAAGGCCACATATGCTCGACAAATTTGTTTAGCCAGTCAATCTTTATGAATGAACAAAGGACATTAAGGTTAGGTTATAGGTCTCAAGATATAAGACGGCATGGAAAGAGAATAGATTCACCAAATGCCTTACCCGGTCGAAGTCTGGATTTTTCACCCAATGAGGTATCTCAGGAAGCATGCGTTCCAATGATTTTGTATCAAGCTCAACAATTGGCCTGATTACAGGGTCCTGTGCAACCACAATTAATGTAGGAAATGTGAAGTTAGGCATTGGGGTAAATATTTATCGCATTAAGTTCATAATCACCGCTACAAAGTTAAAAGAGATTGATCCACTAGTGCCAAGCAAGATAAATATCTATGTTTTAATACATCTAACAGACACATAAACTGAGTTTTGCACCTCCAGGTATGCAATCAAACTTTTGCATCCTAAAGAGTGCACATATGCAGAAAGCATATACAACATGTCTGCTTGTATGGTTGTGGTGTTTCATATATGATATATCCAGGAGAATGTCAATTTCAGTGGTGTACAGTAGTAAACCTTGGAAATACAACACCAAATCACAGAAAATAGGCCGTCGGGACATTATACAGAAACAGAAGAAAAAAAAACGTAGGTGAATTTCTATTACTTATATTCCTATTAGACTAACACCCTCCTGGAGCAAGCAGAAAGAAAGCAGAGCACCCTTGACCTTGAGTAGTCGCGCACAAAACGACTGACATGCATTATCAGATCCTTCAGATTCATGTGCACACTCCAATTTGGTTTGCTAATTACCCTACATAGATGGCATCAGTAATTCAGGTTGCTCTTCACCTCTAGCATTCTGGCCCTGGCAAGTGGCAACTAACTTTTCTTTGTATGTGGAAATATACAGAATAGGAGCACAGGACATGCAACTTAAACTAGCATCCAATCAGACCACCATTGCATTACATAATTAAGATTTAAGATGAACACTGGCCAGCTACGACAACACTGGGTCAGCCCCAACATAATAAAGTGAGGAACAAAAGTTTGGACCCCCAGGCACCACGGCCCCACATTGAAACAACCGCCGTTCTTGCTTCCAGTTTCAGTTGAACTTGTCCTCAACGACCAAAATTACAGAAGAATCAAATCGTACCTTCACATCAGTGGGCTGGAAGTAGACGAAGAGGTAGTAGCCAATCACAAGCCCCATGGCGACTCCCACCCCAAACCCGAAGAAGCCCAGCACAGTGCTGAAAAACCCCATCTCCGTAGCAAAAGCGAGCAGGCAAGAGAGCAAAGAAGAGCGTCGCGCGGTCTTGGATCACATGGAAGCGAGGAACAAGACTGCTGCTGCGTCAGACGAGGAAGAAGCAGAGACCACGAGATCTGGGGAAGGGGAGGAGACGAGGGGTTAACGAAACAGCCAGGTTGGCATTTAATATCGCCCTACTAGGCTACTAGTGGTACTAGTTGAATGCCCGTGCGTTGCTACGGTCACTCAATCTTTTTTGTTGCGGCGAGGATATACAAATCAAAACACATCCAATCCAAGCGAGTAAATGTCGGGGTTACTCAAACTATGGGGGCATGCTTTTCATCATCTTCATCTCTGCAATCTGAAAGTTACATACTTCTATGTCTCATTACTTTTGATGCTTGTTGTTCGTTCTAACTGAATTAACTATAAGAAAACTATATACTTTTGATTTTCCACAAATTTTAATTTAATTATTATTTTATTGATTTTTTTTATTTTGGTAGATCAGATAATTGAGAACTTCATCGTCTAGTTGTCTTCGGTAATTTCTCAAACAAAAAAATTCGTATACTTTTGCTTGTTCTTGTATTATACCTATTTTGATGCGACTTATACATATACACCATGCTGATCGAAACAACGCCAAGGGACCAAAAGGTACGAAAAAAAATATGGAGAGACATTACTCAAATAGTTGTTTACTTTGCAACTATGAATGTCGAGCAACAATTTATATGCACGACGACCACAAGTATAACTGGCTACCATGATCCTGCAAGGATTAGTGTAGTATGACATGGTCGGACAAATGTTAACAATGGGAAATAATACAACATATGTGCATACATTATTTGTTTGTAAGTGTAGTATGACATGGTCGGACAAATGTTAACAATGGGAAATAATACAACATATGTGCATACATTATTTGTTTGTAAAGGCCCCTGTTTCTTTTCTTTCAAGGACAAAATTGTTATATCACAAAAAATCCATTGCGAGA
Organism: Poa pratensis; assembly: GCA_947311845.1. NCBI lineage: Eukaryota > Viridiplantae > Streptophyta > Magnoliopsida > Poales > Poaceae > Poa > Poa pratensis. The sequence continues at coordinate 1,557,142 of CAMZMU010000095.1, read as the reverse complement.
ACTTGCTTAGGTTCATGAGTTTCAGGAAGCACAATTATATCATCTGACATGAAAAACCACAAATAATCGTTATGTGACAACTTGCTTACGGTGCGCAATAAATGCATAAATGATGGCAATAAATCTCTCCGGTTAATTAGGTTAGAAAGTCGTACACAAATTCAGAGGTCGGCAAATTCTAAATAGAATTAACAGTTGAACTCGACGGTGGTGAAGGTATGCCCGCCTTTGGCTCGGCTCCATTCCTCTATCTAATTTGTTTGTCGACATCTTTCTCACGCCTTTTGTCTCTTCGTCAACCATCATGCACCCTTCTAGCTGTCTTCACGGTGTCTTCTTCGCCACCCCAATCAATATTCAGAATTAAACTCTCCAACTTGATTTACACTGCATAAACGAAATTCATTAGGCTGCCTAAAGCCAAGTAAATTCAGATAATTGAAATATTACACCGTCAAACTCCCAGCTTATTTAACACTATCTAAACAGGTCAACGCGTTTCTTTTTTATTGTTTCAAATTGTTGACATTATGTAGCGATGCTCACAGTTAACATGAACATGGGAAGGTGAACCAGTTAAATAAATGCAAGTGAAAGAGAAAAATATATATCTATCTATATCTCACAGGTCCATTCATTACGGTGACACTGCCTGATCGTTAATAAGAAGAAAGTATCCGAAAATCTGTAGCTGTTTGTATGCTTATACACACACCAATAAAATTCATCTCCTTACCTCACAGTTTTAATATACATACTGAAGAACTTCATGTTTGATGCCTATTCCATAAATTTAGATTTGTGACATTGCTACGATATTCAGAAACCTTTTTAAGATATAATAAGCAGTCAGTATATGTGCAGGAACAAAGTTACAATATAAATATAGTCAGTGATGAAGTAGCACCTTCCAGTCTTGAAAGAACATCTGAATTAGATCTTTTGAAATTACAAATATAAAATTATAAATATAGTGATGTAGTAACCTCCATTCTGTATATATCATTCTATTGTGCTTGTAGGAAAAATATTCCAACAGTACAGGCCAGTTACAATAGCTCATCAGAACACAAGGGATTAAGTTCTATTCACTCTTCATTTCTGTAGAGGACCGAAATGTTTTTGGGAATCTCTTCTACCAGGGGACATATAAAAATAAGCTTCAGCTCTGGTAATTAATCCAACCAGCAGGAAAATCTGTAGCTGTTTGTATGCTTATACACACACCAATAAAATTCATCTCCTTACCTCACAGTTTAAGATACATACTGAAGAACTTCATGTTTGATGCCTATTCCATAAATTTAGATTTGTGACATTGCAACGATATTCAAAAACCTTTTCAAGTATATGTGCAGGAACAAAGTTACAATATAAATATAGTCAGTGATGAAGTAGTACCTTCCAGTCTTGAAAGAACATCTGAATTAGATCTTTTGAAATTACAAATATAAAATTATAAATATAGTGATGTAGTAACCTCCATTCTGTATATATCATTCTATTGTGCTTGTAGGAAAAATATTCCAACAGTACAGGCCAGTTACAATAGCTCATCAGAACACAAGGGATTAAGTTCTATTCACTCTTCATTTCTGTAGAGGACCGAAATGTTTTTGGGAATCTCTTCTACCAGGGGACATATAAAAATAAGCTTCAGCTCTGGTAATTAATCCAACCAGCAGGCTACATAGGCAAACTCATCCCAATACAAAAAAGCAAAAACAATGAACCTGTGGTCGAATATGTACAAACAAGTAACAGCGGTCGGGATTGAGAAATGAGGCGTGTAGAGGTTAACAGCTCAAGTAAACGATACATGATGCCAGTGTAAAGCCTTGCTTAATTGAGAATACGCAAGAGGTTAGATCAACACTGGAACACAGGGACATTTTGCAAGAGATGTGCATGGAAAAACTAATTTACATTTTTAAGCATATAATGACACACATTTTTAATCAATGACTGCAAAAGATAAATATTACTTACTAAAATATGCATTGTGCAATCCAGACCATATTGTATGGCATGAACAACCCAGTGCACTCCTTTCAGGATTTTGCAACAAACTTAGATTCAGTTATCTTTACAAAAGCATGCGGTTCAGGTAGTAATACCATGGTAGTACCTACTGAACAGTGAGAGGGTAAACTATGACATAGGGAGCATATTAGCTTTTTTTTCCTGCTTGTTGCTGGCAGTGCTTCAGATATTTCCATGATGGACCTGTAGATTGTACAGCTCCTCTCTCTTCCTCCAGCATCCTGATACCATCCACCTGCAAGGAGAGTAAACCATAAGGAATGAAAATTGATCCAAGTTAAGCCAGCCAAAAAAATCAAACCTGAAAACAGGGTAACAGGAACAACAGCAGCGAAGGAAATCAGAGTGGACAATCGCGTGTGCAACAGGCTAGCTTACAAGGATCGTACCCACCAGGAGCAAGATGATTAACTTTTGCAAATTCGACCATCTCTGAAAGGCACGGGTACATCTGATGCTGCATTCTGAAGTTCAACATGTAATCCCATGACTTCTTGTCTTTTTGCCGTGTGAAATGATCTCGACAACATCAGGATTCCACTATTACCATGTGAAATTGCAAGAAGGATTTCAGTCACCTAGCTATCCCTGTCATCTATCCTTTCTGATCTCATGAAACAGCGCATAACTAATCCGCACTAACAATCCATGGTGTACAGAGCAAATGAATCAGTGGGGGGGGGGGGGGGGGGGGGGGGAGAGAAAGAAGGCAAACCTGGTTTGGTTCTGCTGGAAGTACTCCGAGCAGTACCTGCGCCTGACGGACCTGTCGAAGGGCACGTGCTGCCTGGCTGGGCCGGCGCTGGAGAAGGAGCAGGTCAACCGCCGCCTCATCACCCCTGCCGGGCGTCGACCCCGCGGAGCCCCATCGCGCCGAGGCGCCGCTCCTCATCGTGGGTCGAGCCGAAATCAAGGCGCGTTGTGGCTGCGAGACCTCCGAGTCCTCCTGCTGGACCTCGCATGCAGCATCTGCTGCCACTCTCACGAATACGAGCAGGCTCACCAGCAGCGAGGATGCGTTCCGGTACGGGACCTACGAGAATGGATCTTGGAGATCCGGCGTGGGAGATCTCGACGCATTGCGGGAGATGTTGGAGCTCGGAGCGGTGCTGCGCGGCGGTGGATATGATGGGCAGCGCCGGCGAGCTTCGTCGGTGGGGGCGACGCGCTGGTCCAGCATCGGCGGAAGATGGATTACCGTGGCGCTCGAGTCCAACCCCGCCGCCGCCGCCGCCTAGGTTTCTGTACGCACGGGACGAGCTTTGAGCGAGAGCCAGGAATAATAAGAAAACGTTTCGTTGGGTTTAGTTGGGCTCGGCCCATGCGCGTGCTCGCGGGGAGGCGATGGCAGAAAATTTTGGCAGAAAGCAGAGGGGTACGAACGTACGTTGAACTCCCATTTAATAGTAAAGATGTAGGGAAGAAAGGTCGGAATCAGAGATAGGGTTGAAAATCTGACGAATCGGAGCTCGGAGATGATTATGCAAAAGCTGGCCGTGTCGGCAGTGGTGGAGCATGCGGACAGATGCCCTTCCGCGTCTCGTTTTTGTTGGTACGTGCGACTTCCTCTTTTTCATTTTGAATTTTTGATGATGAACGGGCCTGTAAACTGAATATATAGATTACTATATATCAAAGGGCACCGTTTCAGCCTTCCCTAGCGGTGTCCACGTCGCCTACTTCTACAGTATATTGTGTACTTTAGCAGCTACAGTACGTGTTGTTTTTTAATACCTTTTTCGCGATAATATGTATACGAAATATATGCGCGCCGACGAGTAGTTTTAATTCCCGTGATCGGTTTCGAGTTTGGTCGACTCTATCTCCTCAATTTTGTAACCAGATTCGTAAAAACATTTGACGAATTTTGGCAAATTTGTCGCACTCAGCCGTCCGTTTGAATATATTACTATATATCAAAGGGCACCGTTTCAGCCTTCCCTCGCGGTGTCCACGTCGCCTCCACTGTAGCAGCAACAGTCCACGCACTTCTACAGTGTATTGTGTACTTTAGCAGCTACAGTACGTGTTGTTTTTTTATACCTTTTTCGCGATAATATGTATACGAAATATATGTGCGCCGACGAGTAGTTTTAATTCCCGTGATCGGTTTCGAGTTTGGTCGACTCTATCTCCTCAATTTTGTAACCAGATTCGTAAAAACATTTGACGAATTTTGGCAAATTCGTCGGACTCAGCCGTCCGTTTGAATTTTCCTTTCACGAGAAGATGAATATCACTCTACCAAACAACTTTCATGTTCTAACCTTTTTATTTCGTCGCCTCCACTGTAGCAGAAACAGTCCACGCACTTCTACAGTGTATTGTGTACTTTAGCAGCTACAGTACGTGTTTTTTTATACCTTTTTCGCGATAATATGTATACGAAATATATGCGCGCCGACGAGTAGTTTTAATTCCCGTGATCGGTTTCGAGTTTGGTCGACTCTATCTCCTCAATTTTGTAACCAGATTCGTAAAAACATTTGACGAATTTTGGCAAATTCGTCGCACTCAGCCGTCCGTTTGAATATATTACTATATATCAAAGGGCACCGTTTCAGCCTTCCCTCGCGGTGTCCACGTCGCCGCCACTGTAGCAGCAACAGTCCACGCACTTCTACAGTGTATTGTGTACTTTAGCAGCTACAGTACGTGTTGTTTTTTTATACCTTTTTCGCGATAATATGTATACGAAATATATGCGCGCCGACGAGTAGTTTTAATTCCCGTGATCGGTTTCGAGTTTGGTCGACTCCATCTACTCAATTTTGTAACCAGATTCGCAAAAACATTTGACGAATTTTGGCAAATTCGTCGCACTCAGCCGTCCGTTTGAATTTTCCTTTCACGAGAAGATGGATATCACTCTACCAAACAACTTTCATGTTCTAACCTTTTTATTTTGACGGACATAGAGATGCACCGCTTTTTTGCAGAAAAGTCATCACGTTTTCCAAAAATTGTGAGTCAGTCTTCCGGAAAAAACATTTTTGCAGCAAAGTCCACGCGTGTCTCTTTTTTTTTGTAGAAAAGTCCTCACGTTTTCCAAAAATTGTGAGTCGGTTTCCCGAAATAAAACATTTTCCCATCAAAGTCCTCGCGTTTTCCCCAAATTACAAATCGGTCCTCTGATACAATTGAACATTTTTTCCCCTCCTAATATATTTGTCCCCCTTATAGTTTAAACCTATTTTCCCCCCGCACTTCTTTTTACGAACGTTATCTATTTTCCCGGTCATGCGTGAACAGTCCCTATCCCTTATGAATATTTTTTTTTAAACTTCTAATAGATTTCTTCCCGTTGTAATTTTCCCCTATTGTTTAATTTTCCACATTTCTTTTTACGACCATTGCGCACAAATAGTGACTTGAAAATTACTTATTTTTTTCTACTCCCTATTTATCCCCTACTATATCTTTTTTTCTACTTTTACCTCCCTTACATATTTATTTTTATTACTCTAAGACTGCTCGCTTACTTCCTATTTTCCCATTTTTCCCTACTCTATTTTTTTAACTCCTTATTTTACTTCCCACAAAAAATTATTTTTGCAAACTTAAAATTTAATACTCATTTATTTGCAAATCATTTTATCTTAATTCCCCACTTCTCTATACTCAAATTACCACTACTCTTTTCTTAAAACTTTTACTTCCCATATATTTTTTCACCTACTTCTTAACGGTCTACATTAGTTCCATTTCGATGCCTAAATTCACCAAATAAAATAACCTTCCAACACTTACTCCGTACAAAAAACACTAAATATTTTCTACCTTTTAAAACCAATTGTGCATCCCCTCTCCTTTTCCCTCAATTTTTAAGACTATATAGCGCTTTTTTGACACCCAGCTTATTTCCATTAATATCCAACCTATGTTTGCCCTCATGTCCAATGGATCACGATATCTTTTTCCGGTCGTGATAAATCTGAAATTTAGGTCTTTTGTACAGTTGTTTCGTACTTTTAGCTCCAAATTATTGTCACCACATGGGCGCGGCGTGTCGCCGCGCTAATTTTTCTAGTTAGAACAATTTCACAGGCAGCTTCCAAACACACACCACCCCTGGTAGTACCGAACGGCAGCACTCATCGGTCTGGACCGTCCGAAAAAATGTCTCACACCCTGCATCCACTTTCAACTTTCGGGCATTGAGTTGAGGGTGCCGGACAAACCCGGACACAGACTTTGACTTTAACAGGAGTCCTCATGTCATAGGCACGAAAAGGCATGTACAATTTACCATTTGTCCTTGTGTCTATGTCATCCTACTGCTTCTCTCTCCACCATCAGATCGCATTGTCGGCGCCGCTCTTTTTTGTCTCCAACTCTCAGCCGGGAGTCCGCATTGACCACGTAGACCGACTCGTCATCCTCGTTTTATTGGTACGCATGACTTGCTCTTTTTCATTTTGATGAACGGACCTGTAAACTGCATTAGAACATTTTTATCGGTGGCTTCCAATATCCACGTCCAACTTTAGACGAGTCGAGGGTGTCGGACAAGGCTGGACACATCCTTCAGCTTCAACAGGAAGAATCCTCATGTCGTAGGCACGAAAAGACATATATCATTTATCATTTTCCCTTGCGTCTATGTCGTCCTACTGCTTCTCTCTCCATCATCAAATCGCCTGCCGCTCCTTTTTGTCACCAACTCGCCATCAAGGGTCTGCATTGAGCATGCAGGCCGCCTCACCATCCTTATTTTGCGCCTCCACGGCTCATTCGGCCAACAGCCGAGTCTACCTCCCTCCCACCATGAACGCAAGGTGTCCGGCCGTTTGCCCAAATAGTTAATTTGGTTGAAGTTCTTTGTCTTGTTTCATTATTGCATTGTTGATTCATAGGCTATGGATAGTGATGATGAGATCATGTTTCACCAAATGATGGAGAGGACGCCAACCTCATAGTTGTTGACAAAAAGAACCAGATCGATAGTCGATGTTCTTTTAGATGTGCAACGGAGATGAAAGTGACTCCCAAACGCGGAAGGAACCTTCCTAATTCAAAGAACAAACTATGACCATGCCAAGAGAGGGATGGGCACGTTCATGATTTTGTGATGGAGAGTCTCTTGCTAGTGCTTATTCAAGACTTGATGCCCTTCGTGTGAAGATCCAAGATATCTGATGTGACAAGTATAATGATGGATTTGATGTAGATGATGAGTTTATGAAGTGCAAGACTAAACCACAGTTGGCCATTTGGGAAATTCATAGTAGTAGTAGCAGCAGTAGGAGGAGGAGAGATGGGCACATCCATGATTTGCGATGGAGAGTCTCTTGCTAGTGCTTATTCAAGACTTGATGCCCTTCATGTGAAGATGCAAGGTACCGGATCTGACAAGTACAGTGATGGATTTGATGTAGATAATGAGTAGTAGGGCCTGCCCAGTAAGGTAAGGTAAGTCTTTCGCTTTGCTCATTTTTTATCATTTTTCGTTGTTTGGCGTTGGAGGGCCTGCCTAGTAAGATAAGGTCTTTCGTTTTGCTCATTTTTATTTTCTTTTTCATTGTTCTCAAAAAGAAATTAATTTTAATCATGTCCCCCCGACAACATGCAAATGACTCTCAATATGCAAATTTTGTACTCTCTCATTATGCTTGCTTGAAGATTGTCTTCTTCAAGTTCCGCTTTGTCACCGGCACGCTTGAAATAAATTGAAAACATATTCTTATCTACTTCATTGTGTTGTGCCATTATAAGATAAGCCCCTACATGTTTCCTCAAGTCAGATGCTTCCGCACATCATATCTTTAACACGTGTGGAAATATGCATGTCTTATATGTGTCAATAACACTATGAATTTTATAAATTCCAATTCACTCTTCCCCCTATTCGTCATAGCTCGATCCTTCAAAGTCCTACACTTACAATCCCATATAACATAGCGACAAGTGACGAAGCCATGGATCCCTATATCTTCACTACCAACTACATCATGATGTGCAAAATTAAAAATAAAAACCTATCAAAGGTCATGAACCTTTATTTGACCTAAGCTTAACAATGAGCATGATAGTCTGGGTCTCGATCTAGTGGAGTAAGGAGAGGTTTGCGAGGAACCCACATGGATTCCTACCGACGAGCAAGGCAAAACAGATACACAAAGAAGAATCACAACAAGACCTCGGGACCAAACCGGATGGGGACCCTCGGCTAGTCCGCCACAAGTTAGTCGGTCGACGAGGTTCCATATGCCCACGCATGGTTGCACGCTCAACTTGGCTCGTAGGCGAGAACTCGCATCTAGGCGGCGAGAACGAGACAAAATACCACCATACCAAAGTGGCCTCTCATCCCTACCTTTAAGCATTTTATTACCTGTCACCACAATTTCCTCCACCATCATCCAAACATTTCCACATCTGTTCCCAACATGACATATCCATCGAACGGATAAACATTTAACTAAGCATGGCTAAGCATCAACATTGCATAGTTAAGTATCTCAGGCCAACAATACAAACCTATGGATAATAGGAGGGAAACAGGTATTGGCATTAGAAACTTAATGCAACTATAGGATACTCTAATCCAATAAAATTGACATTTGGAACCGCATGCAATATTATAGTGGAGAAAATAATTGCGGAAAATAGGATAAGACATGCTCAGAGGGGGGATTACGCTTGCCTTGCTCAACGTGCTGGTAGTACGGATCATCGGGGTATTGCAGTGTAACCCCGGCTGCTTGATCTAACGAAGCATAACAACGGAGAACAATCAATCACCACACATGCTTTAACAATTGCAATGCGCAAACACATGATGGCATGACAATTTAATGTACTGGAATTATTAATAACTATCTAGCAATTTAAATGGGGTGCGAGAATAATTACTTCAACCGGATAGGAGAACACCCCATATGTAACTTAATGCTTCTACTACCAATAGAAGTACATTATTGTAATTGTGATCAATTATGCATGATGATGATTCTGGATAGTTCACATTTTTCTGAGTATTTTGGTATATTACACACAATTTTCTGATGTCCGATAAGAAGTTATTACTTTTATAATTTCCTCTTTTAAATTTATGATTTTAATAAATTGTTTTTCACAACAATAACATTTTAATTACACGAATTCAAGGGAGAGAGATGAAGCATGAGATTCATCGGAGTTCGATGTCCCTAATTGCGCGAGGGAGTAGCGGGAAGCATGCGCAAAGGGAGAAAATGGAAAAAGGAACCGCGAGAAAAAAACAGTAAAACCGGCCTCCAGCCCGGTCTGGGCCGGTTTCCTGGCCGGCCTGGTAACAGAGGGTCCGGCCCTCAGCCCGGTCTGGGCCGGCAGAAAGGCCGGCCACGCGGCAGAGCCCACCGGCCTTCAGCCCGGTTTGGGCTGGCTCCGAGGCCGGCTATGGGCCAGAGAGAACCATCCTGCAGCCCAGTTTAGGCCGTCTTTGCGGCCAGACAGCGCTATAATGACGAGGAACATCGGCGTCGATCTACGGCGTACGGGCTTCGACGGCGCGTCCAACACAGAGCACGAGGGAGGGAAAGGAGAGGTCCCAGAGGACGGCGTGCTCACCACGGTCACGTGCGAGGAGACGGCTAGGCCGGAGGTGGACAGAAGTGGCGGGAATCGCCCGGCGAAGCGGTGGCGGTGCTCGGACGGCCGCGAGGAGGTAGAGGTCGGTGCGGACGATTCCGAGCTGCGTGGCTCGATTCCTGGGGCGAGGAAGGAGAAGGGGACGCGGCGGAGGTGCTGGTGCTCCTGGCTTGGCTCGGGGAGCTCCCGAACGACGGCGATGTGGCGGCGACGACCTCGGCTAGGGTTTCGCCATGGCGGAGAGCGAGAGAGCGAGGAACGGGGAAGAACAACGGCGAGAGAGCAGAGCGCTGCCACGGGACGGTCCTGTTCTCTCCACGCTGTCCAGGGGGAAGCAGGGGAGGGGACGGCGCGGTGCTGGTTCGGCGCGAGCTCGAGCTCGGTCGCTACAGCGAAGGAGACGTCGACTTTGCAAGAAGCCCCCTGGCAGACTTTTCCATATTACAATTTGATCCTTTTTAGTTCTGGCAATTTATTTTAGCACAGGATTTGAATTATTTGAGGCATTTAAACACTTCCAAAAATTATGTAAATTTTTGAGCATCCTCCCTGCACCCTTGGCATGCACTCCTAGAAATTTGAAGGCATTTGGAGTCCATTTGTTTGGGGATTAAAATAGGGAGTTGCTTATGGCAATTTCTTAATTTCCAATTAATTTTCCTTTAGAAATTCTTAAGCAAGTTCCAAATATTTATTCCGAACTCGTGGAACTTCCTTGACAATTATGAGATGTCAAGTATTTGTGTTTGCAAGTTTGAATGCTCTCATTGTTGTTAGATTGGTTCGAGCAAGTTTGGCATTTGTGTTCAAATGGTGCCAAACCAATTGTTCTATTTGTTTAGCAATTCAATATGGATGCCATGATGCATGAGGGATGCAAAAGTGAAAATTTTACTCGGGTTTTTGAGGTTCACAAACTTTGGGCTGTTACAATTCTACCCCCCTTACAGGAATCTCGTCCCGAGATTCTAAGATTGCGGAAAGAAGTCGGGATACTCCTCACGAAGACTAGACTCTCTTTCCCAAGTTGCTTCTTCCTCGGAATGGTGAGACCATTGAACTTTGAGGAACTTGGTAGTCTTGTTACGGGTCTTCCTTTCGGCTTCATCCAGACACGGATAGGATGCTCGCGATAAGTGAGATCTTCCTGGAGATCTAGCTCTTCATGATTGACCCATGGATAGGATCTTTGAAGCACCGGCGAAGTTGAGAGACATGAAACACATCATGTACATTTGGAAGATGACCGGTAACTCCAACTTATAAGAAAGATCTCCTCGCTTGGCCAGAACGGTGAAAGGGCCAACATAGCGAGGGCCAATTTCCCTTTGATACCGAAGCGGCGAACGCCACGAAGGGGAGAGACGCGGAGATAAGCTTTATCACCAATTTCATAGTGAATTTCCTGATGGTGCTTATCATAGTAGCTCTTCTGCCTAGACTGAGCAATCTTCAGATTCTCCTTATGATTCTAACCTTCTCCTCAGCTTCATTGATCACATCCGGACCAAAGAGTGCCCTCTCTCCGGTCTCGGACCAATTTAGAGGAGTGCGGCATTTTCTTCCATAGAGAACCTCAAATGGAGCCATGCCCAGACTAGCTTGATAGCTATTGTTGTAGGAGAACTCCGCGAAAGGGAGATACTTTTCCCAACCCTTGCCAAAAGAGATTACACATGCCCTAAGCATGTCTTCCAGAACTTGGTTCACTCTTTCGGTCTGACCATCAGTTTGAGGATGGAACGCGGTGCTGAAGTTGAGACGAGTTCCCATAGCAGTTTGGAAACTAGTCCAAAACTTGGAGGTGAATAGGCTTCCACGATCAGAAATTATCTTCTTGGGAATGCCGTGAAGGACGACGATCCGAGAAACATACAGGTCTGCCAACTGGCAGCTGTAATGTCAAACGAACGGGGAGGAAGTGAGCCACTTTTGATAGTCGATCAATGATGACCCAAATGGCATCATTCCCTTTGGAGACTTCGGCAGACCAGTAATGAAGTCCATACCAATTTCATCCCATTTCCACTCGGGATAGCAATAGGGCGAAGAGTGCCGGCAGGCCTTTGATGTTCAGCCTTTACCCGTCGACAGGTGTCGCATTCAGCAACATACTTGGCAATTTCTCGTTTCATCCGAGTCCACCAGAATTGTGGTCGAAGGTCTTGGTACATTTTGGTACTACCGGGATGAATAGAGAGAGGTGATTCATGAGCTTCTTGGAGGATGAGCTCCCTCAATTTTCGTTCTTTGGCACTACTAGCGGTCACCAAAATAAACAACTCCGGATTCATTGAGAAACATTTGGCCTTTCCGCTAGCAATGTTCTCCTTGATTTCAGATACCCTCATCAGCTTCTGAGCATCCTTAATCTGGTCTACAAGAGTAGATTTGATCTCCAGATTTGCAAGGTAGCCGGAGGAACAATTTCCAGGTTCAAACGGGCGAACTCTTCATGAAGAGCAGGTTGGGCCTTTCAATCATCAGATTGTTGCAATAGGACTTCCGACTTAGCGCGTCAGCCACGACGTTTGCTTTGCCGGGTTGATAGTTCAGACTCACATCATAGTCCTTGATTAACTCCAACCAACGCCTTTGCCTGAGATTTAAATCCGGCTGGGTGAAGAGGTACTTCAGACTCTTGTGATCCGAGAAGATCTCGCAACGGTTACCAAACAGGTATGGTCTCCATTGCTTCAAAGCATAGACCACAGCGGCAAGCTCTAGATCATGAGTTGGGTAGTTGTGCTCATGCGGCTTCAGTTGGCGAGAAGCATATGCCACCACATGGCCATCTTGCATTAGCACACAACCCAAGCCTTGCAGAGAGGCGTCACAGAAGACGACGAAATCCTTGCTTGTGTCCGGCAGGACAAGCACAGGAGCGGACGTGAGTTTGGCTTTCAGTGTTTTGAAGCTCTCTTCAGCTTCGGCCGTCCATACGAACTTTTTATCCTTCTTGAGAAGGTCAGTCAGGGCCTTGGCTATCTTGGAGAAACCTTCGATGAATCGGCGGTAGTAACCTGCCAATCCGAGAAAGCTACGAATGTCCTTGACTGACATTGGAGTTTTCCAATCCAAAATGGACTGAATCTTGTCGGGAATGACAGCCACACCATTAGCGGATATCACATGACCAAGGAAGACAAGATTATCCAACCAAAACTCACACTTGGAGAACTTGGCATAGAGGCGGTGTTCTCGAAGTCGTGTCAGAACCAAACGAAGATGTTCCTCATGCTCTTCATTGGTTTTGGAATAGATGAGGATGTCATCGATGTAAATGACGACAAACTTGTCAAGATAATCCATGAAGATGGAGTTCATGAGCCTCATGAAAGTAGCTGGAGCATTTGTGAGACCAAAGGACATGACGGTATACTCATATGAGCCATAGCGAGTAACAAATGCCGTCTTTGGAATATCCTCCTTTCTGATCTTTATCTGATGGTAGCCTGACCTCAGATCCATCTTGGAGAATACCGTTGCACCAGCTAACTGATCCAACAGATCATTGATGCGAGGAATAGGATACTTGTTCTTGATTGTCACCGCATTCAACGGTCTATAGTCAGAGACTAGACGAGGCACGGTAGAATCCCTCTTCTTGACAAAGAGTACCGGACAACCCCAAGGTGAACTGCTAGGCTGGATGAAATCCTTCGCTAACAGCTGATCAATTTGCTCTTTCAACAGAGCCAACTCTTCCACCGGCATACGGTAGGGCTTCTTGGAAATGGAGCAGTACCGGGAAGTAGATCTATGACAAACTCCACACTTCGGTCAGGAGGCATGCCAGGCAATTCTTCCGGGAACACATCCGGGAAGTCACACACCACGTGTATGTCCTGGATTTCAGGAGGGGATTCGCCTTCCATAAAGCAAAGGGGATCTCGGGTGAGTTGGGTATGATGAACATGGAGGTCTTGACAGTGCAGACCAATACTTACACTGTCGCCGGAAGAAGTGGTCACGGTGATGGTCTTGGCAGCACAGTCGAGATTAGCCCGGTATTTGGCTAGCCAGTTCATGCCCAGTATGACATCAATGCCACTTGACCTCAGAGCTACCAAAGCGAAAGGAAAAGAGTAGTAACCGATAGTAATCTGGACTTCAGGAGTAACCCCATCGGTTTGCCATTTGGAGCCAGGAGTGGAGATCACCAAGGGACGTCTCATTTTCTCGAACGGTATTTTGTGGTCTTTTGCAAAAGCTATGGATATGAATGAATGCGATGCTCCAGAATCAAACAAAACTGTAGCAAGATTGTTGTTGATTCGTAGCTCACCCATAAGGACGCCGGGGTCCTCTTCAGCTTCTTCAGCAGAGACGTGGTTCAGGCGACCACGCACTATAGGTCCAGCCTTGCCAGCTGGAGTGGCAGGGGCTCGTGCAGGAGTTCCCGTGAGGTGCCTTCTGGGGGCACTCCCTGGAGTAGTGGCCAGCCTGGCCACAGGTGTAGCAGGTGAGTCCAGGTGGAGCAGGTAGCAAATTCTGCTCGTAAGACTAAGGCAATTGATGTTATAAAAGACCTCCACAATTTTATACAACTAACTAATGGAAAGCTTGCCCGGACTAAGTGGATGCCTTCACCACCGGGGTGAAGCAAATGATGTTAGAACTCAAATAAAGGACAATAATAATTTTCTTAAACCCAGTGTATACCTTAGGAGATACTCAAGTTCTAGGTGAGAAAATCACATGAAGATTTATAGTGTTTCCCAAGGATAAGATTTCTGAAAACAAGAAGAGAAAAAGGTACCCTTTTGAAAAACAACTGGTGCGAAGGTTCCCCACTAAATTTTTCTAGGGACCCTTAAGAGGTGCCAGTTGACGACTCGAAACTAGTTGGTAGAAAGGAGACTTTAGGAGGAGATAAGAGTGTTAGACTATAAGTTTATTAGTAAAAAGGATCCTTAAGAATCTAGTTGACGAGATCAAAATTTAGTGGATGATGTTGGTAATATCAAAAAAATTGGGGTTTAGAATAGAAGTGAAAACTGGGAGTGGATCGATAAATTAATTGGGATTGGACAGATGATATATTTGATTAATACTCTGGGGCTAACCAGTTGTGGTCCCTAACCATTGGTGGTTATCTGGAGCTAGAAGAAGTGACCCTTGATTAAAGGTTTAGAAATAAAGGTGAAAGTTATTGGATTTTTAGGAAGCACTTGCTGATAAAATGATGTTTGGATTGGTTAGAAGCAAGTAAATTAAGAAGAATACTCCGGTGTTGGAATGTTTAGGGTGATCCTTAGCGCAAGTGACCCTTGTACTAAATTCTTATGGAATTATAGGAAGTAGTCAAGGATGAGTTAGCAAATGTGTAGATCATTGTACGCAAGAAATAATTGGTGGGGGATAAGTCAATGTTTATCGGATTCTAGGAATCAATATGACTGCGTCAAGTAGCAAGACATTCTAGGTGATAGAAGTTTTCAGAGCTTGTCACGCTCTGTTTGGATTATTCTTAGAAAGATCTTTTATCTTTGAATATGAGATCAAGGCCCAAAAGTGTTGAGATAAAATCTGAATTTGGTTAGAAAGTGGGTCAAATTCTTGATGGTATGATCACATGTTTGTTGGATGCTTTATTTAGCTTTAATGATATGATCGTGGGAAAGTAACCACCTGAAGGAGTCAGATAAATCGAGATATGCCTATCTGGGGAGAAAAATCAATCAAGAAATAATTGGTGGACCACTACGATTTTTGAGATAGAATGTAATGGGAAGACTATGCCTAAAGGGTTTGATGTGTATCCGATAGATTGAACGATGCTAGGATAAAGGGTTCATGCCCGAAGAGGATGATGGTGGATTAATAACTTTAGCTTGGGCATAAGCCATGATTCAATTAACTAGTTGATAGTAGTGGCCTTACCAGAGATGTTGGAATGGTATTTTGAAGACTCGAGGATTAGAGGCCTATGTAAATTTGGTTGTTCTGGATCTTAAGTATAATAAGTTTGATGTTCGGAGTATAGCACCCAACTCCCTTGAAAACTAACTTAAGCCCCTCAACCAGAAATTTTTCCCGGAAACTCTAACTATTCTGGTGCACTCTAACTTACTTGTGAAGACCCCTGCGAAACTTCGTGAAGACCCAGAACCAAAGAAGCCATTCAGGACCAGCCCTTTTCCTACCAAGCCGAAGGAAGAAAAGCGTGAAGAAGATCTACCGGAAGTCACTAAGAAGAATCAAACGACGGAAGCACCTGTTGTTGACAACATCAACCACCAAGCAAGTCCAGACGCCCTTAGAAGTTTATAACATCCCTCTACTAACTAGAAACCGGAGAGAGTCGAGTGCTCAGACTCGACGCATCCTGAGAACACCGCGTTCCCCACCTGCGACCCTCGTAAGGAGACAATATCAGGAAGTGATGTCTGCACCAACCCCAGGCACTAAGGAATGACACCCAAGACGAAGATTTTCAAGCTACCCAAGAAGAACAATGCCTCCAAGTCAACTCCAGATGCAACCCTCATCATGACCATTCAAAAACCCTTTTTAAGGGGGGAAGACCTGCAGTAGGTATACAAGAACATATTAATAATTAGTTCCTTGCGCTTTAACCTTACCGTATCTGAAAACAGCCAACCACGACTATCCATCGGATTCGATCGTTAAGTCAACCCTATCGTCAAGGATCTGAACTCAGCACATAAGTTATCCGCAAAGAAAGCCTCGCAGCATCGATTTGTCAAGATCTCACATGGCAACCTAGCTAAAGAAGCAATGACCTCGGAAGTAGTCAGCCCAAAACCCGTGCCTTCGTACTCCCCTGTTACCACCGGGCAAATCTCGAGGACGAGATTTATTTTTAAGAGGGGAAGAGCTGTCACATCCCAAATTTAGAAACTAAGAAAAACTTAGTTTCACAAGACCCAAATTTCAGAACCAACAAAAACTTTTGAATGTTTCACTAATGATTGTGTTTTACTTCCCATTGCTGTGTTTGACCTTGTGTGGACTTGGTTGTGATGTGATCTCGTTGTGTTGTTGCTTGTGTGTATAATTAACCAAGTGTGCTAGAGTAGTAAATTAAAAACACTCTTGGCAACAAATTTGGAATGTGACTTAAATTTAAAACAAACTCCTCCAATTATTCAACAAATAGAAATTAAGAACATGAGTTAAAGAAATGATCTTAATATATTAATCTATCTACCTCACTCTCTATTTCTCTCAAGCAAATATTTTCTTTATAAAATTAATTCCATGGATGAGGTAAAAAGATGACCATCTCCTTCTCATACCCCTCCCTTCCCAAAATTATATAGTTACCACTTAATTCTATTTAAACTATGAAATCCTATTTTATTCTTTTAATTCAATTCAAATGTGTTTGTTTCTGACAAACACAAATACAAAAGCTAATATATTTGTCAAGGAAGTTCCAAGAGTTCAAAAATAATATTTTGAACTTGCTTTAGAATTTCTAAAGGAGCAACATTTGAAATTAAGCAAAATGCCCTATTCAAACCCTAGGAACAAATGTGGTTCCAAACATTTTATTTTGCCACTCCAAATTTTGTGGAGCTTCTTCATGCTAAGGGGAGTCTACTCAAATTTTTACATATTTTTCTAAAAAAATTTAGTGCCTCAATTAAATCACTGAAAGGCTACTGGTTTTAAAAGAAATAAAAGAAAATCAGGAAAGGACCTAGTTGTGAGAGGGAAAAGTTCTGCCAGGGGCGTTCTGCAAAAATGCCGTCTTCTCTGTAGCAGCCCGTGGCCGACGACGCCGTGTCGTCCGCCGTGGCCGAGCTCGCCAGCCCCCCCTCTCGCTCTCCTGCGGCTCGAAGGAGAAAAGGAGGCCCCCCAGGCGCTCCTCTGCTCAGCCCTCGCTCACTCACTCACTCGCCAGCTCCCTCTCTCCCTCTGTTTTTCTCCTCCATGGCCGAACCCTAGCTCGGGCTGCCGTCGAGCACCGCCGTCGATTGGAGCATCCCAGAGCAGATCGAAGACCACCTGAAGATGCGCCTCGTCGTCCTCTCCCTCCCCGACGAACGAATCGTGCCAGTTCGCCGTCGTTGTCGCGCACGAGCTTGTCTTCCCCAACTCCGGTCGCCACCTTTCGATAAAGCTCGCGAGTCACCTCGTCCACCGTTCTTCGCCATTATTGCTTCCCTGAGATCCCCTTCCTCTGCTCTAGCTAATAGACATCGCCATTTCCCGTAGGAACGCCCGAGTCGACGACGCCGTCCCCGCCGAAGCCCCAGCTCGTCTCCTCGCACCGCGGTGCGCGTTGAGGAAGAAGAAGGAGGCCGTACCCATTCGCCTCGCGTGCATGGGCCGTGGCTGGGCCACCTTCTGCGTCGCCCGGCCAGATCTGGGCCTGATCTGGCCCATTCCTTTTTTTTAGTAGATATAATATCTGTTTTGTTTTCCTGTTTAAATTGCAGTAGAGGTTAAATTCATTTGTGGTTGATGTGTGCTAGCAATTTGAGTGATTTAAATTTTGTAGTTTTCTCATGTGTTTTCTTGAACATCCAGAGCTGGTTGTTTGCAAAAATATAATTTTAAATGATGTCTAGAATTAATCTTGTGAAAAGTATAATTTTCACTAAATATTTAATATCTAGAGTTTTATAACTCCAAAAATTGCAAACTAAAATTCTATGGAAATCCTAAAGTAATACCTTTCCATATCTGTTGGCCTTGTATACAAATGAAGTCTAAAACAAATGTTCTATCCATTCTTAAAAACACACCAGTGGCACTTTGGTGATTTTTGTAGATTTTTGTGAGATGAATTTTGGAGTAAATCCAATTGGTTTATCTTCTATATGTGTAGGAGAACATATCCCAAGCTTCGTTTGAATTTAGGAGTCACTGATTGACTGTGGTACTAATTATAAGGTTTAGGCATTTTCTGCCTATTTTTATTAGGACTTTATTAATTGTTGTGTTATAACTTTATTGTTATAGATGTGTTTCCTAGCATGTGTAGGGTGGTAATCCACTGTTGTGATGTGTTTCCTTATTTGTGCTAGCATGATTAGGAGAGCTACTTAGGAGTCATGTATTTGTTAGGGTTTTGTCCCCTATATAGCTTTCTCCTAGTAATTAGGAATTTGTTCAGCTTGTTTATTTTGATATGAGAATATTGTGTGTGATTAAAATGTATGCCTTGCTTGTTAACGATTGTTGTGGTACTGTGCTTGCATGTTATTGTTGTTTATCATGCTGTAATATGTTAGTACTGTTAGTGGTTAGAATTGAACTTGTTTAGGGTTAAGCGGGTGTTGTTAGAGTGATGTTGAAAACTTTAACAAGTGTTTAATAAGGATTGGGTGTTTGATAATTTTTATAAGATGAATAAACACTTTCAACTAAAATTCTAAGCTGCTGGTTGATTAAGTTTGTTAATTAAATATCAGCCTTGCAAGTTAAAAGTAATCCCAAAAAGGTGGCTTGACTTTTGTCTGAAGTATTTCCTGATTAGGAAAAATGGTTGTTAATTACCTCTAATTGAGGATGTCTTGGTGCTCGATGTTTTTAGCATGTGTTTGGTGTTATACTCCTGTGAGTATAATGCCCTTGTAAATGTAGATCTTAGTTTGTTGCTTGATTAAATTAGTGCTATGTTGTGGTTTGATTACTTGTTTGTATACCAATTGTGGTTTGGTTTGCTTATTGCGTGTTGTTTTATTTTCATGTTGCGACGCTAGAGATAAACGCTACCGGGGTGGTATTTGGAAGGGATTTATCGGAGAAGGATGAGAGTTTATTTCTTTGATCAGTGAGAAGAAGCCCCGGGAACATCATGCTGAAATCAGGCAAGCTATCCTCTGAGCTTGCATTTATATACATCTATTTTGGTTCACATGTTTTACTTATAAAGAGCATAAGTGATTTATGGGGTGTTTGCCACTAAAGCTATGATTTTGAACATCCCTTTTTCCAAAATATAAGTATATTATTTTGACACCCTATATGGAGATATTAGATGGAAATTCTTTTTCAAACTATAGGATGGGAAAAATATTGTTTACTCAAAACTCTTTTGGAAATACTTGTGTGGATATGGAATACCGAGATGTCGGTGTGGAAATGGAGAAATGGTGAATGGTGATGTTTATGAAAAATGCACATTGTGTCCTTGTACTTACGTCGACCAGCCGATACCCTGTGCGACCACATCCACCACATATGGGAAAGGGCTTAGTCATATAATTTGCTCATATTAGTACGGGATACCTCATCGACGGAGATGACTCCGTCATGCATGAGGGGATAGTGTGTTGGTCATCCCCTGACCCGGGTCCTTGCTCAAACTCTATGAAAAGATAAGGAGGAGGATTGAAGGTTCCATCATAAACCGCCGGACAAAACCTATGAGTCCTCACACTTAGATTCCGACGGGCTGGGTTAAGTGTGTTGGAAGTGTCATATGGGAAGGATCCTATACTAGCATGAGCAAAGGACAGGCTATGGTCGGCGGCTTACTTCGCATACACTATGTATGGCGAGACGTGGTGGACACGATGAGTTGCCGGATGGATGTGGGAAAAGCGTGCTAACTCTGCAGAGTGTAAAACTATTCGAATAGCCGAGTCCTCGGATATGGACAGTTGGGAGGCCCTACTTTGACCATGTGCAAGTTTTGAAAAGCTTTGTGCTTAAAAGGGAAATGAAGTGGAGAAAGTGTTCCACAGCTATACCAATGAGTTGGTATGATGTGTTGGAGTTAATTGGACCTATGGCGAGCCATGGTCAGAAAAAAGGAGGAGTTTTGGAGAAACAGACACAATGGTGATTTTCTGGGAAAAATGTTTATAAAAGAGACTTCTTACCTTTTTCAACAAAGATGTATTTACGGGAGAAAGTTTTAAAAGAGACTTCTTACAAAGACAGATTTATGGGAAAAGTTCTAAAAGCCTTCTTTTCTTTTTCAATAAAGATATAGAGATTTCAAAACAAAGTGTTATTAAACAAAAGTCCATCCTACTCTTTTCAACAAGGATATGGAGTTTTCAAAGTAAACAAAGTTTTATTTAAACAATAAAAGAGTAGTGCATGCTCATTCCGGGGGTAGTTTGAGAGTACATTCAAATGTACTCATATTGGTTTCGTCCCTGGCTATTGTCTTAGCCAGATTCTGAAGAGGAGCAGTTCGAAGAAGAAGTGGTTAATGACGTCAATGCGAACTAGGGCGCTTCCCAGTCAGCTGCCTGTAGGGTTAAGGCAAATGACTTGGGCTCCACGCTGTTTGGTGACTTCCGCTGCAAGTACCTGTTGAAGTTATGACTTCAATCAAGTAAGTATATTTATTCGGTATTTATGGGTGTTCTGTGATGCCAATTCGAGTTATGTGCAACAACAGACTGATCATGCGAAGTTGACTTGCTCGGCCACTGGGACATGCAGCGCGGAAAACTTGCGCTCCAGGGCGCGAAGCCAATCATCAGCTTCCAGTGGCTCTTTAGCATCAGCAAAGGTGGGTGGCTGCGAGCGCAGGAACTCAGTGAGAGTGTTGCAGCTATTCCTCTGCATTCTGCTACACCAACTGCTCAAGCAAACGCTCATTGCGCCCGCAGTTCTCCTCAATGGCCATCAAGACCTGAGCCATCGAGGGCGGTGGCGGTGGTTCCTCCTCATTGTGGTTACCACGGCCTCCTCGAGCCATTCTGGAGATTTTACAATGACACAGTTAGTAACCATCTCCGAATGGTTAAAACAATAGCATTAGCGTCTTCTCAAGTACACAGACTAGGTACGATAATACTTTGTGAAAAGGAATCAACAAGATAGAACTTGGGTCAAAGATCAGCATCATGTACTACTAGCGTGGGTTTCAGATAGTTAAGAAACCAGGTGATTCAACACACTCTAGTTGGCACAATCCGGGACCTTCTGTTCAAGTCCTTGGGTTAAAACCCAACGATACTGAGGATTTTGGTGAGCAACGCAGCGGGATCAACTGGACACATAATACTAAAGGTAGAACCCAACCCCGCGTTACTAATAACTTTGAAGTAACAGATGAGAAGTAAAACCTTTAACTCAAATCGAGGTAAGATTGCTCCGAGATTAGAGGGTAACCAGATAAGGAGTAAAAAGAATGCTAAGATGGTTTTCACAACTCATTTTTAGGTTACAAATATTTTCACAAGCACTAGACTCAACGTTGACCAGTAGAAGGGTTTCCTACAGGCAGTACTGCTCTGATACCAACTTGTAGCGCCCCGACCCGACTGCTATACAGTGATGCTGTGTGTCACCGGTTAAGCGATACAACCGGAGGTTACGTGTTTACCAATCCCCGGCCAAAACCTTTGGCAGGCGTTGCTCGTAATGGATCATCGGCAACGCAACACCCCGATTGATGCCTTAACACAGGCACAACTATCAAAGCATAATAGAGAGATCAAGACTTGTGGAACAACTGGCACATCACAGACTCTACGACACAAAGCATTATAGTTCAACTCTTATAATAGAGAAAGATAGCAAATTACAACCAGAGGTCACAGACCCAACATTACAACATGCGGAAGCGAATTAGGTTGTTCTAACAACAAGATCCAAATTATGGCCTAAGAGGCCTACAGATAAACATCCAACGCCAGGTGTTCCGGGATGTCCCAAGCTGCCACCTGGGAACCCCAGACTACTCGTCGACGTCCACAAAGAACCCACCTTCGAGGTCGGTGAAGTCCTCCTCTGAAACAAAGCAAACGACGTTGAGTTCGACGAACTCGCAAGATTATATATAGAGCTTTAGCTCGATGAGGCTTTCAAGGTTTTATGGCTGTTTTGCATAAAGCTGATTTTATTTATGAAAACATAAGCAAATGGCATCGACTAATCAGAATATTTTAAAAGAGGTAAGGAGTAGTTCTTTTCTCTTGATCAAGTTTCTCAACATCAACCACCATCATCATCATTATACCTGTTCTACAAAGGCACCTCCCCGAATCACCCTCGAGGAAGCTCACCTTGCATTCTTGAGTAGTACCTTTAGTACTCAGTTTTTAATCATTCCGTTAAAGTTATTCTATGATCTCTGAATCTGTCACCAAGTCGTCCATAACCGTGGACACGGCTTTTCGAAAAGATTTATCCCTGCATGGGTGTACAATGTGAAAGTCGCCAGGCTCCCGAGGGCCCTCCCAGCTTCTTATCCATGCACACCGTCCGACCCATTGCCTAGCTCTTAGCTCTCTTCCGGGGAAAGCCGGCTGGGTGGGAGCGGTTACAACCTTTACCTCGCTTAAGACTAACCAAGGATCATCAGTGAGGACGGGGCAGTTCCAAGTACCTCCAACACCCTGCCCCGTGGCCACCATTTTCCTAAACACCACAGTCCTCATCTCGGTCTTGGCCACCATTTCAACGCACGCGCAAATGGAAAGCCAAACTAGAGGACCCTCGGCTAGTCTGCCACAAGTTAGTCGGTCGACGAGGTTCCATATGCCCACGCATGGTTGCACGCTCAAATTGGCTCGTAGGCGAGAACTCACATCTAGGCGGCGAGAACGAGACAAAACACCACCATACCAAAGTGGCCTCTCATCCCCACCTTTAAGCATTTTATTACCTGTCACCACAATTTCCTCCACCATCATCCAAACCTTTCCACATCTGTTCCCAACATGACATATCCATCGAACGGATAAACATTTAACTAAGCATGGCTAAGCATCAACATTGCATAGTTAAGTATCTCAGGCCAACAATACAAACCTATGGATAATAGGAGGGAAACAGGTATTGGCATCGGAAACTTAATGCAACTATAGGATACTCTAATCCAATAAAATTGACATTTGGAACCGCATGCAATATCATAGTGGAGAAAATAATTGCGGAAAATAGGATAAGACATGCTCAGAGGGGGGATTACGCTTGCCTTGCTCAACGTGCTGGTAGTACGGATCGTCGGGGTATTGCGGTGTAACCCCGGCTGCTAGATCTAACGAAGCATAACAACGGAGAACAATCAATCACCACACATGCTTTAACAATTGCAATGCACAAACACATGATGGCATGACAATTTAATGTACCGGAATTATTAATAGCTATCTAGCAATTTAAATGGGGTGCGAGAATAATTACTTCAACCGGATAGGAGAACACCCCATATTTAACTTAATGCTTCTACTACCAATAGAAGTACATTATTGTAATTGTGATCAATTATGCATGATGATGATGATTCTGGATAGTTCACATTTTTCTGAGTATTTTGGTATATTACACACAATTTTCTGATGTCCGATAAGAAGTTATTACTTTTATAATTTCCTCTTCAAAATTTATGATTTTAATAAATTGTTTTTCACAACAATAACATTTTAATTACACGAATTCGAGGGAGAGAGATGAAGCATGAGATTCATCGGAGTTCGATGTCCCTAATTGCGCGAGGGAGTAACGGGAAGCATGCGCAAAGGGAGAAAATGGAAAAAGGAACCGCGAGAAAAAAAACAGTAAAACCGGCCTCCAGCCCGGTCTGGGCCGGTTTCCAGGCCGGCCTGGTAACAGAGGGGTCCGGCCCTCAGCCCGGTCTGGGCCGGCAGAAAGGCCGGCCACGCGGCAGAGCCCACCGGCCTTCAGCCCGGTTTGGGCTGGCTCCGAGGCCGGCTATGGGCCAGAGAGAACCAGCCTGCAGCCCAATTTAGGCCGTCTTCGCGGCCGGACAGCGCTACAGCGACGAGGAACATCGGCGTAGAGCTACGGCGTACGGGCTTCGACGGCGCGTCCAACACAGAGCACGGGGGAGGGAAAGGAGAGGTCCCGGAGGACGGCGTGCTCACCATGGTCACGTGCGAGGAGACGGCTAGGCCGGTGGTGGACGGAGGCGGCGGGAATCGCCCGACGAAGCGGTGGCGGTGCTCGGACGGCCGCGAGGAGGAAGAGGTCGGTGCAGACGATTCCGAGCTGCGTGGCTCGATTCCTGGGGCGAGGAAGGAGAAGGGGACGCGGCGAAGGTGCTGGTGCTCCTGGCTTGGCTCGGGGAGCTCCCGAACGACGGCGATGTGGCGGCGATGACCTCGGCTAGGGTTTCGCCATGGCGGAGAGCTAGAGAGCGAGGAACAGGGAAGAACAACGGGGAGAGAGCAGAGCGCTGCCACGGGACGGTCCTCTTCTCTCCACGCTGTCCAGGGGGAAGCAGGGGAGGGCACGGCGCGGTGCTGGTTCGGCGTGAGCTCGAGCTCGGACGCTACAGCGAAGGAGACGTCGACTTTGCAAGAAGCCCCCTGGTAGACTTTTCCATATTACAATTTGATCCTTTTCAGTTCTGGCAATTTATTTCAGCACAGGATTTGAATTATTTGAGGCATTTAAACACTTCCAAATATTATGTAAATTTTTGAGCATCCTCCCTGCACCCTTGGCATGCACTCCTAGAAATTTGAAGGCATTTGGAGTCCATTTGTTTGGGGATTAAAATAGGGAGTTGCTTATGGCAATTTCTTAATTTCCAATTAATTTTCCTTTAGAAATTCTTAAGCAAGTTCCAAATATTTATTCCGAACTCGTGGAACTTCCTTGACAATTATGAGATGTCAAGTATTTGTGTTTGCAAGTTTGAATGCTCACATTGTTGTTAGATTGGTTCGAGCAAGTTTGGCATTTGTGTTCAAATGGTGCCAAACCAATTGTTCTATTTGTTTAGCAATTCAATATGGATGCCACGATGCATGAGGGATGCAAAAGTGAAAATTTTACTCGGGTTTTTGAGGTTCACAAACTTTGGGCTGTTACACGAAACTAGTGTCTGGGAGTTGGTTTAGCTCTGCGAGGACAAAGGATTTACCCAGGTTCGGCCTCTCCATTGGAGATAAAGACCTACTTCCTGCTATGCTATTATTGATCTCGATCTCGATGACCCGGCTACAACAACAGAGCCGGATCTCGGTCTAGGTTACAAGGTGCGCTTGGTAGCGATGATCTCTCTGGTTCTCTCGCTAGTACCAACGTGTCTCGTAAAGGCCTCCCCTTAACTATGACCTAGGAGCCCGTTTATATAGATGGCCGGGTCTCCTGGTTCGATACAAAGCAAAGCCGGTTTCCACCCGTACTCGGAGTCCTACTCTACATCCTCTAATCTTCGTGTTCTCCAAGTCTTGTATTCCATGGCGCGTAACGCCTCCGGGTCTTCTAGAATCTTCCCTGCACAAGCCGGGTCACCGACGAACTTGCTGGCCCATCGACGTAATCCGGCCCATGCTGATGGTTAGCTGTCCTGGCCGGGACTTCTGCCTGGCGGGTCACACTTCCCTCCTCATGGGCCTACCGGGCTATTATTCCCCCATCAGTAGCCCCCAGGTTAACTTGGACGCCGGGTTTGGCATGCTTCTCTTTAGCTTCGATCTTTTATTTCTCGGGTGAAGCCGCCATTCTCGATGTTCGAGTTAACCCCCTGAAAAATAAGAACAAACATGTAATAACTTAAATGCCGGGTCACTTAGGCCAGCTCTCTTTGGCGGTCCATATTGTAAACCGGCTTGGTCATACCGGGTTCATACGCCTCCGGATTTCATGCTCAACACTTAGCGAAAACTGCCACCCAGCTGTAAATCAATCCCCAGTCTATCTCAATCGTGATCTTATCAATTAATATCCCATAATTTTCTCATTCTGTTTGTCGTTGACTTTTGGTCAAAGATCCTTATCTCTTCGCCTTTTTACCGCAACACCCCTAGGGCTTTTTACTGCGCCTATAAGTATAGGATTAGGGTAAAACGCACTGTTACTTTCCCCATTCTTCTCCTTGGCCCGTTCATCTTCTTCCTCGCGCAGCCGCCGCAACACACCTCAAATCGAGCTCCCAAATCCCGATAAAAAGCTTCGCAACCACCACCAATTCATCCAGCCGTGCTGTGCCCTGGATTCCACGCTCAATCGCATCCGCAACCGCTCCACATCTTCATCCCACTCACCGAGATTGGGCACCACCATAGCTCTGCGTCAATGGGGAAGGAGAAGGTGAAGTCTGGAGGTCCCAAGGCCACCAAGAAGGGCGCGAAGAAGGGAGCGAGCTCCAGCGCCGCCGCGGCAGCCGCTCCGGTGAACTGGACCAGATCCAGCGGCACGGACACGACGCTGCAGACGTACGTGAACCGGGGCGAGCTTCCACCCAAGGACGAGATCCACTGGCGCGCTCCTGGGGAAGAAACGCGCCCCAACCCCAAAGAAGGTGAAATAGTTGTTTCGCTCGACCATGTTTCCCGTGGCCTTCGCCCTCCGGGCTCTCTGTTTTTCCACCAAGTTTTCAAGTACTACGGCCTTACCACTATGGATGTTGCTCCCAACTCTATTCTCAACATCAGTAACTTCGTAGTTCTCTGTGAGGATTATCTCCAGATGGCTCCCAGCCTCGAACTGTTTTTAGAAATCTTCTACTGCAACCCCTCTCACAAGAACAAGCCTCTTGGCCCTTATGGAGGTGTTTCCATCCAACGCCGGAGGGAATGCGATTTCCCGGCTCTCATTCTTGCCAGCCACCCTAAGGGGTGGCAAAACTCTTACTTTTACTACAAGGACACCTCCCCTGCGTCAGACGAGGCCCGCTTCCCGGCCTTCAGAAACTCTCCGTTGGTCTATGATCCCAAAATGAACAGCTATGCCAGTGACGAAAACCGGGTCTTAGTTGAAGAGGTCCGCGTCCGGGCCAGAGCACTGCTCGCTCACGGCCTCCGCGGTACAGATCTAGTCAAGTGCTGGATCGGTTGGTTCATCCAACCCCTTAGCATCAGGACCCGGTTATTCCACGAATACACCAAAGAAACAACTGACAACATTCGTTACTCTGAGATAACGCTCACTGATGATCAGATAGTGAAGAACGCCAAGAGACTGCTTGGCGAGACCAAGCATGACATTGCACTGACCGGGCTTGCCCCGTTCAGTGCCAAGAACAAACCACCCACTGTATGATACTCTTTCACCTTCCATCTTGCTAACCCGGCTTTTCTCGCATGATACACTTATATGTTCATCTTTCTTTGTTTCAGGACCCAGAGTGGTGGAAAGCTGATTATGCCCCTGTGTCTCCTCCTGTCGATGAAGACACAGACACAAGTGATGAAGAAGAAGAAGGTGAGCTAGACTCAGCTGGCCGGCTCTTCCTCGACCAGATTAATAGCGAAGCCACCGCTAAGGACCAATCAACTGATAACCCGACATTTATTGTTCCAGGACCCTCTGACCAGGCTGTTGATGAAATGTCGGGCCCTCAAACTGCTGAACCTGCCACCCTCAAGAGGACTCGAGCTACTGTTGCAAAGGTGCCTTATTCTCATCTTTCAAATTATGCAATGAACACATCTCAACCCCAAGCACACACACAGGCAAAGGAGCTTGCGAAGGAAACTGCAGCCAAGAAGAAACCCCGAACCCGGTCTGCTGCAAACCTGGGTTCCCTGAACACAGGTATCCCTCCATGCTCCTTAGCCAGTTGGGCCAAATCCATCCAGAAGACACATCCTTTAGCTGGCAAAATCTGGGCCGCTAAATCCTATTCTTTGTCAGCTTCATCCTCGGACAGCGTTAGCACTCCCGAGGATTTCCAGATCAACACCGGGTTAGAAATACTTTACATACCTTTTCCACACCTCTATATTTTTCTGCTCTTTTTGACTAAATCACTATCTTGTTTCAGTGCCAGGGCCTTTGCAGATGAAGACCCGGACTCTCCTCCAGCGGCATCTCCACCTCCAGCTACAGCAGAGCCTTCTCCTATGGAGGCACATACTTAAGAGCCGATGGACAGAGATGAGCCCATGGAGCATCTAACCCCCGTGGCTTCTCCAAAAAGCCCTATTGCTCCTGTGCCAGAGCCATCCCCAGCTGCTCACTCGCCCGGGTTAGGATCTTGCACCAAAGAGGACGAAGTGCAAGTTACTAGAACCCGGCATGTTCCTGTACAAAGTGCCCCTGAAGCTCTGGCCAAGGTGCCAACTCCCAATGCTAAGCCGGCGTCTCCTGCCAAAGGAAAGGACCCGGCTCCTTCATTTGAGTTGCCGGCTCTGGACTCCATGTCCGTCCCAACCCTTTGCGATGAGTACTTCTCTCGCCTTGCTCAGCACAAGAATCTGGAGACTTAACTGGTTGCCTTGATTCAGAAACGATACCAGGTACACATTTTGTTTCTTGCCTTTACTTTTTCTTGCATAACTATACCCTTAGTAGCCCCCAAGCTCTAAGTTCATCACTTGTTGATGAGCTTGGTGCTTATAATATGAATTTCTTTGATATAAACTTCAATCCTATAGCCCCCAAGTGTTAGATTGTCTGTTCACAGCAACCTGGGACTAAAAAACTTCCATCTTTTAAAACTTGTCACCCTTCACAGCACAATTTTAGCACTGTAGCCCCCAAGTGCCGGGTTGCCTGCCCGCAGCAGCCTGGGACTAGAACATAGAAAATTTCAAAGTTTGCATGTGTAGCTGATGCATGTAAAATGCATACATGAACTTTGCATTATATTACTTATATTTCAATCATATTTGCATCATATAAGGGTTATATCATTGATTTATATTGATTTTGGGAATATTTCATTGTTTCCCTATTTTTCTGGAATTAACCCTGCACAGGCAGAAAACCCTATTTTCTATATTTTGATGTTTCAGGGACCCAAACGACATCCAAATGACCTAAGATTTTACGGGGCCCAATATTTGGAAGGAAGAAGACGTACGAGCCAAGGATCCGCGAAAAAGGAAGTCCGAGGAGGGAACTAGGTGGTCCCACGTGGCCAGATTCCCTGGCCGCATGAGGCACCCTCTCTCCCCCCTCGTGGCTCCGATGCCGTCCGTTTTCGTCTCCGTGGCTTCGTCTTGACCTAAAACCGACTATAAAAATAGTCCCCCGAGGAGTTTCGCGAGGAGGCGGCGGAGAAACACAAAACCACGAAACAGAGAGTCAGAAGGCTGCCGCCGGAGAAGATCGGAGGGGGGAAACGCCGCCGGAATCACCTCCGGAGGGCTCCACCCCCCTCCGGCGTGTTCATCATCAACATCTACAGCAAGATCATCTCCATCTCTCCACTGTAAACTCTTGGCAAACATGATATATGATGCAATATACTATTCCCTTGATCTATTGTGTCTCCCCATCTATGTTTGAGAAGTGATTTGTTCATGGCAATAGTGAAATAGTTCGTTGATTGGTTGCATACAAGTTTTGTTATCTTTTATGATTGTCTTTATGTACAATATATGAGTGCACACATATGTTGGGGAATGCATGTAAGGTGATCACCGGTAATGTAATGGAGTGAGGGAGACTTGGGAGGACATGTAAACCTGAGACCGAGTCATGAAGTTACTTTATTGGGGGATATATATAGGGGAGGACTTTTATGTCTTAATAATTCTTGTGTGCTCATTTACTTGGCCATGAGATCCATCATAAGGGGTTTTAGTTCATTTACTTGGCTACACCTATTTATGGCTCCTTCCTAGAAGAAACAATTAAGACTGAAACATGTGCTTCACTAATTGTGACAACCACACGAATGAAATAACAATTGCTAGAACATTTGCTCCCTTGAGATATTTGCTACTTGAGATATTTGCTACTTGCTACTTTGAGAAACTTGCTCTAAGAAACTTGCGTTTGAAACTTGATTGAGAAACTTGTTACTAGATAAACCCATTCCACATCACTTGCTTTCATTAGTTAGTTCCTTTCATATTTAAACTTATTGCTTTGCACAAACGGCCATATAAGAGGGTTATAGGGCTTTAGAGAATAGATAGTTTACCTTCAGCTCCTCGTGGGTTCGACACTCAAATACTTATCGAATTGTGCTACAGTGATTCCTTGCTCTTGGGGATTATCAAGCACTTTTCTGGCGCCGTTGCCGGGGAGCGTTGTGCTAAGCTTTTATTCTTGTTTGCATTGCATACTAACATATAAATCTAAAACAATTATAAAATGGAAAACAACCAAACAATTATAGAGCTGTATAATATCTATCTTGAGTTAGGACATGAAGTGTTTGAGGAGAAAATTAAATTTTATTTGCATAACAATCATGTTTGTGGTAGTACTAATTCGTTGAACACCTTTAAATGCTAAGGAAAACCTTAAGCTTGGGGAAGTTTGTTTTGATGAATATGATATTTTTAGTCCCCCAAGTTTGGAAGAGAAAATTTATTTTGATGATACTATGTCTCCCATTTATGATGATTACAATGATGTATATGATATTTTCAGTCCACCTACTATTGAGGATGAAAGTGATTTAATTGAGTTTGATGATCCATTATGCTCATTAGATGATAAGTCTTTATGTGGTGATTCTATTCAAAACTATGTGGTTATGTTTAACTTTAATGCTTGCAACTATTATGAGAGAGGAAGAGATAAGAATCCCCTTTATGTTTCTATGTTATTTAAAATGCAAGCTATTGATTATTATATGCATTGGTTACCTCAAATTTGTTGTTATTTATTCATATATAAAATTCCAATGCATAGGAAGAGAGTTAGACTTAAAAGTAAATTGTTTAATATTCTGTGGTGTGTTCCTTATGCTTTAATTTCCTATTCGGTTTGAGCACACCTTTATATCTTTACAACATGTAAAATATCTTTACCTACTGTTTTGTGACAATTAGTTTAAGATTTTCATTTTATATAAAATTTGGGAAAGTAAATGAGAAGGATGAGTAATGGAGAAGTTGGGGTCGACCTTGAACATGTGTTGTTCATGCCAATGGAACCGTTGCAAAGTCTCTATCATTAAAACTTTTCCCAAAGCTAAAACCAAATAAAAAGAGTGTTTATGTTGTATATATTTGCTTCTCCTTTTGCCTTTTTGCTAAATCAAAAACAACAAAAATATTTTCCTTCTTCTTTGATTGTTTCTCTTGATTCTTGCTTGGTTCTTTTTGTTTCTTTTTGATTTTTATCTTCAGTTAAGTTTTGGGTTTTTGAGTCAAGGTGCTTGTTTACTACTGTAACATCACCTTTGTATCTTATTTTTCATCTTAATGGCAAGAATAACCTCTTTTGAGAGGTAGGATTAAACAATAGTGATTTGCTGTCCAGAAAACAGATTCCTGAGCTTCACTGCGAAAAATGTATAAAATCACAGAAGAGGAATTTTGACCTGATATTTTACGACAGCAATATTCAGTTATTAATACACATTTCATTAGTTCAAAGTTTTCTGATTTGAGCAACGTAAGTGCCTCTGAAAATTCACTCTTTACGGGCTGTCCAGTTTTTGACAGATTCTGTCTTTATTTTGCATTACTCTCATTACTTGTGTTTTGTGTGGTTCTATTGATCAAAGAGCAATACACAACCATAGTAATATTAGCTAATGTTTAGAATCAACTCATGATATGTCTTTGCTGTACCTATGAGGATTTCATTTATGGAGACACTAACCCCTCTAATCAAGTTTTATGATGAGTTTTGTGTAAGAGAACTTTCAAGTGGAAGAGTTGAGGGTGATGAAAATGATCACGAGGGACAAACACTCAAGCTTGGGGATGTTACCCCTAGGCTCACCCTACATATATCAAATAAGTACAAGAATTTAAGCTTGG
Organism: Poa pratensis; assembly: GCA_947311845.1. Classification (NCBI taxonomy): domain Eukaryota; kingdom Viridiplantae; phylum Streptophyta; class Magnoliopsida; order Poales; family Poaceae; genus Poa; species Poa pratensis. The sequence goes on along the minus strand of CAMZMU010000095.1, from coordinate 1,524,992 downwards.
GGATGCCAAGCCACCTCACTCCAACCATCTTGATACCAAGTAAGTAAGCCTAGCTATATGGCTATAAAGAAAGCGCTTTACGGGAGGCAACCCGGTTGTTTTTACTTTTGATTTTCTTTGTGTCCTCTTGCTGTAACAAGAGACTTAGTTTTTAGTTTAGTTTCTGGAATTTTAATAAAGTGCCAAGTTTTACCTATTTTGGCTTGAAAAAGTTGCTTTTATTCGGAGATTTTATTCCAGCACGAATCTGTGCACGGTATGATTTTTAATTCCTATTCTGTAACTCCGAATGAGCTGAAATTTGAACTGTAGTTGCAACTTTTCATCCTCTGTAGCATGAATTTTAGATTTTTTGACATATTAAGTAGGGTAAAAATACGTTTTGCTGCTGCTGTTTTTCTGGACAGATTCTGTCCCATTTTGTTTGATGCATTCTTTGAACTTTTAACTTGAATCTTTTGATTAATTGAGTTTATAGGGCATACAACATTATACACTTTCTGGACATTCATATGAATTTTGTTTAAGGATTTTTGCAGCAAGCAATTCATTTGTATCACTACTAATGTCACCCCACAGAAAAGAAATGGGAGAAACGGTGTTTTGAAGTTTTTTCACAGGGATTAGAGGAGATGCACCAAGAGCTATCCAAGGATGGTGAAGACCATAAGCTTGGGGATGTGAAGACAACCCCACTGGACCAACACACTCTCGGTTTGCACACGTCTAACTTCTGTTTTTCGATCAATGCACTTTATCGCATAAACTTGGAGCGTCTTTTATTTGCTTTTTATTTCGGTTTGATTTTTGTTTGTCTTGAGACCACCACTATCATTTATATATGAGAGCTACTGGAAATTTGGGTTGAATTAAGTTGGATGCTATTAAAAAGATTGGGAAAGGGATGTTTGAGTTGATTCAAAAAGATACATATAGTTGCATGATTCATGTGCTTTTTAATGAGTATTAATTTGCAAGTGTTTTATCAAGAGCTATCTTTTATTCATGTTTTGATGCTGAATGTTACTTTACTTTGTTTAACATGGATTGGTTAGTTCTATGGACACTTATGCATGCATTTAGACGGTCAACTTTCTCCCTCTTGCTAGCCCAAAAATTCCAACAAGTAAAAACTTGTTTTCCAACACCTTCAACCAAAGTTTTTCCAGTGAGTCCACCATATCTACCTATTAGCTTTATGCTATTCCGAGTATGTTTATCATGTTATTTATATTATCTATACTTCTGAATTAAAATGCTTATGTTATTGATTGTTATGGGAAAAGTTGGTTAAAGGCTCTCACGAACTTGATGCACACTTTACTTTTATTGCACTTAATAAACATGACCCATTGTGATTAAAATTATGAAGTTGTGAGCTTGACAAGAGTCTTGGTTGGGAGTTAGCTCATATGTGCTGTCACATGGCAAGCTTTCAACGTGCTCTTTATATTTAGTTGATATCATGTACTTTTGTTTATGGATGCTTATCATGGTGCCAAATAAATGTGGAAACTTAGTAAGTTTAATGAGTTTGTATAAATGGCTAGAGAGACGCCTGGGCCGCTAATCTAAGCCATGCATCATTCATGGTGGAAATTTACTTACATGCTATGGTGAACCTTCAGTGATGCACCTCACAATAAAAAGCTATACCAATAGTAAATAAAAAGGGTGTGGAGATTGTTCATTTTGTTTGTTTGTCTTGTCATTTTGACATGGGCTTGTTCCATGTCCTGGGACAAGAGGTACCCCAGTTGACGCTCTTGATGACGCTATTATATTACTTACAATGACCTTAACTTGAACTTGCTTTGTGTCCCAAGTTGAGTAACACCGTGGTGTAGGTACTTCGTATTCACGGGGCATGAGACATTCAACCCATACTTTGTCAAGCATACTACTCATATTTGCTTTCACTTTAAACTTTAACCATTCAAGATGCTATGATAGGGGTAATGAGAGCTTGACACCAATGAATACCACATTGCAAACATTAACTTAAGTAGAAGCATTTGGAAGTTAGATGAAACTTATTCATGTTTACCTCTACTCATTATATATCTTTCCAAAGTGTCCACCTTTTATATTCAGATTTATAAGAATACTCTATGACCATTATAGGATGTTTTTACTTTTCATTATGCATACATTTGGTCCATAGTACTTTCTTCTATTTACACTTTGTGAATTATCATTGAACATCCTTACATTGAATATTTGATATCACTTCATAATCTATCTTGTATATTGCTACTCCTTTGAAGAATGAATCATTTGACTCTATGTAGCAATAGTAATCATCTTTGATATCCATTGATAGTATTAAAATGCAAAGTCCATGTTAGTTTTATCACCTTCATACTCGAGGACGAGTATAGGTTAAGCTTGGGGATGTTGATGCATGTAAAATGCATACATGAACTTTGCATTATATTACTTATATTTCAATCATATTTGCATCATATAATTGATTTATATTGATTTTGGGAATATTTCATTGTTTCCCTATTTTTCTGGAATTAACCCTGCACAGGCAGAAAACCCTATTTTCCATATTTTATGTTCAGGGACCCAAACGACGTCCAAATGACCTAAGATTTTACGGGGCCCAATATTTGGAAGGAAGAAGACGTACGAGCCAAGGATCCGCGAAAAAGGAAGTCCGAGGAGGGAATTAGGTGGTCCCACCGGCCAGATTCCCTGGCCGCGTGAGGCACCCTCTCCCCCCCCGTGGCTCTGATGCCGTCCGTTTTCGTCTCCGTGGCTTCGTCTTGACCTAAAACCGACTATAAAAATAGTCCCCCGAGGAGTTTCGCGAGGAGGCGGCGGAGAAACACAAAACCACGAAACAGAGAGTCAGAAGGCTGCCGCCGGAGAAGATCGGAGGGGGGAAACGCCGCCCGAATCACCTCCGGAGGCTCCACCCCCCTCCGGCGTGTTCATCATCAACATCTACAGCAAGATCATCTCCATCTCTCCACTGTAAACTCTTGGCAAACATGATATATGATGCAATATACTATTCCCTTGATCTATTGTGTCTCCCCATCTATGTTTGAGAAGTGATTTGTTCATGGCAATAGTGAAATAGTTCGTTGATTGGTTGCATACAAGTTTTGTTATCTTTTATGATTGCTTTATGTACAATATATGAGTGCACACATATGTTGGGGAATGCATGTAAGGTGATCACCGGTAATGTAATGAAGTGAGGGAGACTTGGGAGGACATGTAAACCTGAGACCGAGTCATGAAGTTACTTTATTGGGGGATATATATAGGGGACCTTAGAACTTAAGGCTATGGTGGGACTTTTATGTCCTAATAATTCTTGTGTGCTCATTTACTTGGCCATGAGATCCATCATAAGGGGTTTTAGTTCATTTACTTGGCTACACCTATTTATGTCCTTCCTAGAAGAAACAATTAAGACTGAAACATGTGCTTCACTAATTGTGACAACCACACGAATGAAATAACAATTGCTAGAACATTTGCTCCCTTGAGATATTTGTTACTTGAGATATTTGCTACTTGCTACTTTGAGAAACTTGCTCTAAGAAACTTGCGTTTGAAACTTGATTGAGAAACTTGTTACTAGATAAACCCATTCCACATCACTTGCTTTCATTAGTTAGTTCCTTTCATATTTAAACTTATTGCTTTGCACAAACGGCCATATAAGAGGGTTATAGGGCTTTAGAGAATAGATAGTTTACCTTCAGCTCCTCGTGGGTTCGACACTCAAATACTTATCGAATTGTGCTACAGTGATTCCTTGCTCTTGGGGATTATTAGTAGCCCCCAAGTGCCGGGTTGCCTGCCTGCAGCAGCCTGGAACTACCATATGTCTATATTACTGCTTATGTACTTCTTAAAAACTTCAAACTTGTAGCCCCCAAGTTCCGGGTTAACTTGCCTACGGTAACCTGGGACTAACATAAACTCTTGTATTGCAACAGGAAGAGCATGCCAAAGCCGAGGAAGAAATTACCCGGCTTAAAGGCGTTGTAAAAACTGAATCTGAAGCCCGGCTAACCCATGCTGAACAACTGCAAGCCTTGGAGAAAAGTGTCACGGAGCTGACCCAGGAAAAATCTGATCTCAAAAAAGAGCTGGACGATCATGAAGAGCACTGGAAAGAACAACGCGCCAATCTCCAGAAGCAGCTAGATTCAGTCACCAATGAGCTAACCCGATTAAAGAAAATGGTCACCTCCATGGTTGCTGATGCATGTAAAATTCATACATGAACTTTACATTTTATTACATGTTATTCCATGTTATTTGCATCATATAATGGTTATATTCATGATTTATATTGAGTTTTGGGGATAATTAACAACTTCCCCATTTTTCGGGAATTAACCCTGCGCTGTCAGAAAACCCCTTTTTTCTATATTTTGATGTTTCAGGAACCCAAACGACGTCCAAATGACCTGAAACTTTACGGGGATCACTTTTTTTGGAAGGAACAAAACGTAGGCGCAAAGGAATCGAAGAAACGGAGACCAGAAGGCCAAAAGGGTGGGCCCACGCGGCCAGATTCCTTGGCCGCGTGGGGTCCCCCATCCTGGCCCTCGGGCCTCCGCTGCCGTCGATCTTTCTTCCCGAAGCTTCTTCTTGACCTAAAAACGACTATATATAGACCCCCCCCAGGGCTTTCGCGAAAGAGAGCGCCGCAGAAACACAGAAACCACGAAACAGAGATCTGGAGCTGAAGATTGGAGGGGGAAAACTACGGCGGGGCGCTGCCGGTGTGGTCTCCTTCCCCTCCAACAACATCTCCACCGACACCATGATGAAGAGGGAGTAGTCCACCTCTGGACTATGGTTTGTGGAAGTAACTTATGTATCTCTCCTCTCTATGAGCTTCACTAATTAGTACCGCATGAGCTGCTGAACATGATTACGGTCATCTATGTAATACCTTTGTGGTGGATCTTTATTATGAGTTAATACATGTTTGAGATTGCAATGGTTTTGTTTTAGTTATGAAAGTAGATGCATATTATGTACCCCGTTCTTATTTACCTGTCATGATCAAGCATGTTTATGAGAGCGTGTGAGGGGGAACGTGTGCATTAGTTGGAGTAACGGGGGTGGCTAGTGCAGTGAACGTGACAGATAGTTCTGCGATCCACTTGGGTTTTCGACCTTACTTTGTTGCCTCACTAGGGATAAAGAAAAATACCATGCTACCGGAGAGTGGATGTGACCTTGGCCACTATCTCCATGACTAGATCTAGCATGTTCTTATTTTAACTTCATGTCATTGAACTTATTGCTATGCTCTGATTTATCTTAATTACTAAGGTGTTATGATTTAGTTTGCATCTTGGTGGAGCATAAGAGAGAGAACAACTTATACTTTAGATCTCTATGTTAGGACGTGATGCCCATATTATTAATAACTTGTCAAACCATGTCTTGCCATCTTACATGGTAATTTTAGTGTTCCATTGTCTACCACGTTATCAAGAGTGAGTGCATTTGTGAAACCATGAACCCCGGTCCATTTTTAATCATAAGAAACATCTTTCCAACACTTTTATCATCACTTTTGTTTGCTGCCATTATTAAATCCGAAAATACAAAAACACTTTTACATCTTGCATTCATCATAAAAAACCCAAAAATATCATTTATCATTACTACCACCATCCTTGCATATTTATTCTACCATCATTGCATATTTACTTATTGTTTGCATTGCATATTATTTTATTATCATTCTCACACCTTGTGCTTGACAACCACTTGGTGAGGTTGAGGGCACAAAACAATTTATTTTGTTGCAGGTTCTCAAGAGAAGGATAAGGAGATAACACCTGAAATACTGGTTCCCCTAGAGTTCGATATTAAACACTCGAGTCACCCCTCGTGGGGAAAACTGTCTTCCACTACTACATACACTCTGCACTTGGAGTCCCAACCTAACCCATTTACTTTTCACGCAGGTACCACGCGAAGGGGCTAGCAATTGTTTTCTGGCGCCATTGTGGGGGAACTACGTGAAGGGCCATCAGTTGCCTCCTTAGTGGGTAAGCATCACTCCTTTGAATTCAAATTGTATTGAGCAAGTAGACCCGGATTTCAATTCTCACTGTTATACTTATCTTACCCAGGTCCTCGCAATGAAAACCTTCGCAAAACTACTGCGGAGAAAATCAAATGCATGTACATGCTGACACGTAAGCTGTAGTTTGGCAGCTGTGAGGTCATCAAAGCAGCAAGGAACTGGGAGAACCCGCCAAGCGCATACACTGAGGTGCTTGGGCATCTATCAACGATGCCCCAATGGATCCATCTCTTGAAGAAATCTGCTTGGAGGGCCGGGGTGATGCGAGGTCTTGCTTTGGCAAAGGCCTACCATCCCAATCTAAACACGGCTCCTCTGAAGAATGGCTTTCCTCAGTACAACACAGATGGCACAGAGTTTGACAAGAAGTGCTACTCCCAGGTTGTGAAGCAAACCCGGCACGTTGCCACTGTCATTGCAAGTAAGATGAAGCTCACCACGCTGCAATATGGATACACCGAAGCCGACGAGGAGATCATGGACGATGAACCACAACGCATCGACCTCCTTCAAAGCTACAAGGATTCCATTGATCCAGAAAAGGTTGCTCCTAGTACTTCCACTGACCCAAACTCATCTACTCCAAGTGTTCCCCCTCCATTACGAGCTGCCGTTGAAGATGATGATGAAAGCTACTTCCAATCACTTCAGCAAGTCACCCGGTGTGAAGATGGAGACCTCAAGACCCAGGCCAGGGCAACAAAGGAGACTGAAGCTGACCCGGCGGCTGCCAAGGAAGATGACCCGGCGAAACCCACTGAGGGTCACCCAGCCAGCTCGCCACCCCGTGACCCGGCTCCTGAAGCCGAGGCTTGAAAAACTCATACATATGTTTTATCTCTGCAAAAAACAATCTTATTCGGCCCTTTGGGCAGTTTATTGTAATAACTTAGCACTTTTATCCCTTGCTTACAGTGGTGTAGCAGTACACCTTTGAAACCTTGCTTGAATCACTTGAAACTTTTGCTTTATGATATCTGTCTCTTTGGTTTCGATGACCCTTTTGATTTCTTTAACTGTGAGTTGGCTTTCGCATGGATTCTCTGTCGCAACTTCTCTGATAAAAACAGGGTCAAACCAAGTCCCATTGGGCATCATGGTTGATTGAATTTTCAGGTGAGCAATCAGGCCATATACTTGCGAGTCACATCAAACTCAACAGCAAGATAACCAAGAATAAACTGGTGGCATAAAAGCCGGGTCTTGGGATTGCAGCTACAAACTATTCAAGTGAGAGCCCCCAAGACTCGGATCAATGTTTATAAAGTAAAGGCTTCAACTATGCACATTACCCCATTGATCCATATACTAGTGTGACGCACTCAATGGGCATCTATCATGATAAAAAATAACTTAACAACTATAATACCACTGAACTATATCAAAAATATGGATAAAAGCTGTAAAACTAAACATGCATACTAAAAAGAAAAATACTAAAGTAACAGCTGAAACTAAATTATGTGACCCGGGCAATCTCAAAGCCGGGTCTTGGATGAAAAACTATGTCACCTTAATGACAAGCCCCCAAGACCTGGCACATCATCAACTGCACCGTCCAACTCAAATTTTCAGAGAATTACCGGCTTTCATAACAAAAACTGAAAAGTAAACTGAGAAACAAATTTCTGTTCAACCTTCACTTTATTGATAGAAAAGGTTAGGTCAGCAAGCCGCCTCATTAAAAACCTTCCAGTCCCCTTAGGTACCCTGGTAAGGAAAAGAGCGCGTCTGAAACCTGCTGCCTGTTACATCGTGTGTTACATCTGATATCTCAATCTCATGCTAAGTATAATATGGGCGCAGCTGGGCAATGTTCCATGGCCGCTCGCGCTCCTCTAATGAAGAAGTGGAATGTGTTGTGTCGTTCACATACTCAGATTTCTCTCTAGCATCCACCAAATAATACGAACCATTGTGCAGATTCTTGCTTATGATAAAGGGCCCCTCCCATGGAGGAGATAACTTGTGCATCCCTTCCTTGGATTGCGTCCACCGCAGCACTAAGTCACCCTCCTGGAAAGTACGAGTTCTAACCCGGCGACTGTGATACCGCCTCAAATCTTGCTGATAAATTGCAGATCTTTCCAATGCTTGTTCTATATTCTCCTCGAGCAAGTCCAAAGAATCTTGCCGGGTTTGCTCGTTCTCAGCTTCAACATAAGCCGCCACTCTAGGCGAGTCATGTATAATATCACTTGGGAGTACTGCCTCTGCCCCATACACCATGAAGAAGGGCGTCATCTTTGTGGATCTATTTGGCGTTGTATTGATTCCCCAAACCACGGATGGTAACTCCTCAACCCACGCTCCGGCGGCTCTGATGCACGGGACCCGGAGGCGTGGTTTTAAACCTCGCAATAACTCTTGATTTGCTCTTTCTACTTGCCCATTGGCCTGTGGATGAGCAACTGAAGCCACATCCAAACGTATACCATTGTTTCCGCAAAACTTTGCCATCTCTCCAAGTGACATGTTGGTTCCATTATCTGTGATGATGCTATGAGGATACCCAAACCTGTGTATGATTTTCTTCACAAACTTAACTGTGTAGCTGCTTCACAGTTTGTAACTGGCATCACCTCAACCCACTTTGTAAACTTATCAATGGCAACTAAGAGGTGGGTTTTCTTGCAAGGGGACATATGAAAGGGACCCACCATATCAAGCCCCCAGACTGCAAAAGGCCAGGTCAAAGGTATTGTTCGCAATTCCTGAGCCGGCACATGAACTTGCCTTGCATATCTCTGACACCCATCACATCTGCTCACCAAGCGTTCTGCATCTGCCTGGGCTGTGAGCCAGAAAAACCCGTGTCTGAATGCTTTCGCCACTAGAGATCTTGTTGATGCATGATGACCACAATCTCCCTCATGGATTTCTTTCAAAATTTGCCGGCCTTCCTTTCCAGATACGCATCGCTGAAATACTCCTGACACGCTCCTTTTGTACAATTCACCATCAATGACCACGTAAGCCTTAGCCCGGCGCACTATTTGCCGGGACACAACTTCCTGTGGTGGCAACTCCCCTCGCAGAAGATACGCTAAGTAAGGTTCTGTCCACTCTGGAATTTCCGGGTTGCTGCTACCAACTGTGAATCCGGGTCATCTTGACATGCAAGTTCTTCCTCATCTTGAAGCTTGACTGACGGAGTCCACAATTCATCTAAGAAAACATTAGGTGGAACCGGCTCTCTGCGTGAGCCGAGTCTTGATAAAGTCTGCAGCATCATTTTTCCTGCGATCAATGTGATCCACCTGATAGCCTGAGAAGAACCCGGCTACCCTATCCACCTCTCTTCTGTAAGCCGCCATTGTTGCATCCTTCCTATCCCATGTTCCTGAAACTTGCTGTGCCACAAGATCTGAATCTCCATAGCACTTGATACGCTTGATGTTCATCTCCTTTGCCATGCGCAAACCATGCAGCAAGGCCTCATACTCTGCCACATTATTGGAACAATCAAAGTGAATTTGCAACACATAACTCAACTTGTCACCTTTTGGAGAGTTAACACAACTCCGGCTCCTGAACCTTGCTCTTGCTTAGACCCGTCAAAATGCATAACCCAGGATTTGATACTTGGTGTAAGAGGTGGTGCACTTAACTGCGTCCAATCATTAAGAAAATCAGCCAACGCTTGAGACTTGATGGCTGTACGAGGCTCATAGTTGATATGGTACGGCCCCATCTCTATTGCCCACTTGGCAACTCTTCCTGTAGCTTCTGAGTTTCTGATAATATCTGCCAATGGAATTGAACTAACCACTGTGATTGGATGTTCCTGAAAATACGGCTTCAACTTTCTACTCGCCATGAAAACACCAAACACTAATTTCTGCCAATGTGGATAGCGCTGCTTTGCCTCTGATAATACCTCACTGACGTAATAGACCGGCCTCTGGACCGGGTTTTCTTTGCCTACCTCCTTACGCTCGACCACCACCACAGCGCTAACAGCCTGAGGCCCGGCGGCGACGTATAATAACATGGGCTCTTTGGGACCCGGCGCCGCAAGTATTGGCGCCTCTGACAGCTGCTTCTTGAGAGCTTCAAATGCCTCATCTGCCTCTTGATTCCACACGAAGTTGTCCGTTTTCTTCAGCAATTTGTACAAAGGGATGGCCTTCTCTCCAAGCCGGGATATAAACCGGCTTAGCGCAGCTACGCACCCCGTCAACTTCTGAACATCTGCTAATTCTCAGGTTTCTTCAAACTTTGAATAGCCTTGATCTTTTCCGGGTTTGCCTCAATTCCTCTCTCTGATACGATGAAACCCAGGAGCTTCCCAGCTGGAACACCAAATACACACTTTGTAGGATTGAGCTTCATCTTGTACTTCGCAAGTTCACAAACGTCTCCTTAGGTCATTAATGAATGACCCGGCTTTCTCTGTCTTGATCACCACATCATCCACATAAGCATGCACATTGCGTCCAATCTGATCATGAAAACACTTCTGAATACACCTTTGATACGTGGCACCTGCGTTTTTCAACCCAAACGTCATGGTCTTGTAACAAAAAGCACCAAACGGGGTTATGAACGCTGTCTTTTCCCAATCCTGTCTATTAAGCTTGATCTGATGATATCCTGAGTACGCATCCAAAAAACACAAGAGCTCGCTGCCCGCAACTGCGTCAATGATTTGATCAATGCGCGGCAGTGCAAACGGGTCCTTGGGACAATGCTTATTCAAACTTGTAAAATCTATGCACATCCTCCACTCGTTATTCTTCTTCAGAACTAGAACCGGGTTAGCCAACCACTCCGGGTGAAAAACTTCCATGATAAAGCCAGCTGCTAGGAGCCGGGCTATCTCCTCTCCTATAGCCTTTCTTCTCTCTGCATTCATTTTCCTCAAACCTTGTTTTACCGGCCTTGCCTTGGGATCAACATGTAAGCGGTGCTCAGCGAGTTCAGTCGGAATGCCAGGCATGTCACTAGGTGTCCATGCAAAAACATCCCGATTCTCACGGATGAACTCGATGAGCGCGCTTTCCTATTTATCAGTAAGATTGGACCCTATGGCGAACTGCTTGGAGGAATCTCCAGGCACAAAATCCACCATCTTTGTATCTTGGGCGGCCTTGAACTTTGCCCTATCATCTTCTGTTGTTGGTTTCTTTAGTGCTGTGTTATCTGCCGGGTCAAGATTAGACCTGTAAGCTTTCAACTCCTCTTTCGCACAAACTTGCTCTGCCAAGGCCGCATCTCCTTCATCACACTGCGCTGCTATCTCTTTGTTGCCATGAACTGTGATGATCCCCTTAGGACCCGGTATTTTCAACTGTAGGTACACTAACACGGCCTTGCCATGAACTTGCATAAGCCGGCCTTCCAAATAACATGATACGGGCTCTGGAACTTCACCACTTCAAACGTGAGCCACTCCGATCTAAAGTTGTCAATGGACTCGCCAAAAGCAACTTCTAACGAAATTTTTCCCTCTGGTGTGGCTGATTTCCCCGGAACTATGCCATGAAAAACTGTCGACGTCTTCTGTAACTGTGATACTTTGAGACCCATACGCAAAAACGTCTCCCAATACAAGATGTTGATACTACTTCCACCATCCATCAGCACTTTCTTTAACTCAAAGCCATCCACTTGGGGGCCACAACTAAAGCTAGCAGACCCGGGTGCTCAACAACATCCGGGTGATCCGCTCTACTCCACGTGATCGTATGCTCTGACCACCTCAAATATCTTGGAACTCCTGCAGCAACCGCATTAACCGCCCTTTTAACTACCTTTCGCTCTCTCTTGGTCGCACCACTGGTATATATGTGGTACTGGCCAAGTTGCTTTGGCTGCTGTGAAAACCCGCCTTGATTTCCTGTATTCTGACCCGGTCCTGCGTTGTTGGTAGGTACACATTAGCTCCAGTCAAAAGACCTGCAGCCGGGTTACCACCCGGGCCGGGTCCTCCACCTCTGCCTGCCCCTTGCAGTGCCCTTTGTATCTCATTGTTTTTCCACCTGTTTAAGTCCACACACTGAGCCAACGAGTGATTGGCGGGTCTACCGTTCCTGCTATGGCGAGGACACGGCATCCTAAAAGCCTCTTCAGTGCTGGTTGGGCGTGACATTTGATAGTTATTTCCACCTGTAGTTCCCATTATTTCCTTGATACCCTCTATTATCCTGAAAATTTCCTTCCATCCTTTGCCTCTGAAACCCGGCATTGGTGTTTGCCACCAGCTCTGAACTTCCCTCATTGTGCCCACGCTTGTGTTGATTCTGGTTGTTGTTGTTATTGCTTCCATTGCCATTGTTACTCTTTCCTCCATTATTCGCTGGACCTTTCCCTTTCTCTTCTTCATTATCATCCTGGGTCTTGTCCGTGGCTGCGTGCCTGTTGCAAGCATCCATCAACTCAGCCATGGTGACTGGCTTGACCCGGTGGCCCTCCTTCATACGGCCAAGCTTCTGGACCAGGGGAACAAATTTGCATGTTTTTCCATTGATGAAATCGCATCCTTGGGCTCAATACCAGATGAAGAATGAAGGATCTCCGTGACCCTCTCATCCAATGCCGCGCTGACTCGCCCTTCCTCTGTACACAACGATCAAGGTCTTCAATATAAAACAAACGCTTGCAGGTACCTTGAAAGTGCTTGATGAAAATTGCTTTTAGCTCGTCCCAGGAATTGATTGATTTCTCTGGTAAGTTCTTGAACCACAATTTTGCTGCTCCATCACTCATCACAAATACATGTACTTTGTACTTTGCGCAAACGTTCTCCGTGGCGTTGCGAATACACATAGCCATCTCATAACTGCTCAACCAACTTGCCGGGTCCACGCTAGGCTCGTAATTGGATATCTTGTTGGGCTCCTTGAACTTCTCAGGGAAAGGCTCCGCTCTAATGGCATCTGAAAGACACTTTGGCCGGCTAGGTTAGAAGAACTTGCTAAAAAATTATTGTTACCTGGTGAGCCTACAGATACTGCTGCTGCGACGCCGGGTCCTCCTTGCGGCACTGCTGTGGCAGGTGCCGCCGGGTTCGCGCTGGCCGCTCTTCTCGCTCGCGATCCATTAACTATCTGCTGAGCCACCGATACTGCTGGGGCGGCTAGGTTGCTGGTTGTTCTGGTTCTGCTGCTGTGGCACCGCAGCTAACCCGGCTTGCGGCAGGGTTTCGCCATGGCGACTCTTGGTATGCTTAGTACGATACGTTGTTGAATGAAGTGCACTTTTATCCTTTGAATATTGAACTTGCTGAACCACATCGGTATGTAACATGTCAATGGCACGCCGGGCTTCAATCTCTGTTGGCGAGTCTCCCAGGGGAATACGATCGAGCGCTAAAGTTGCGGCGTACACGTTATCCGCTGGATTGGAAAAATGACCCGCCGGCGTGTGGAATCTTGGTGTTCGCGGTGGCAGACCCGGATTTCCCCCGGCTCCTCCGGCGAGCAAACCCGGTGTCCCAACCAACGCGGCACCGGCTCCTGCAGTCCCTCTGTTTGGTTCTACACTTGTTCTGATAATCGGAGCTGCTTGAGTTACACCAATGGTTTGATCCACTGGAGTCCTAAATAACACTGCCGGGTATATGGTATTCTCTCCCGGAGCCAACCGGCTCTGGTGCCTTCTATGATGAACCCGAGTCATTTAATTGAGGCAATTCTCTTGCTCTTCGATTTGCTTTTGCTTGGCTGCTATCTACTGTTTTTTGTCATTATGTCTCTACGCATTTGTTCCAAAGCCCGACGGGCTGTGTCTAACTCCGTAGCCCGCACTGCTGCGTTCTCTGGGGTAACCGATCTCGTAAGCGCTGTTGGGTCTAGGATTAGGCCATTGTTGAACAGAGCAGGAGCACTAGCCGTGTTGTCTATTTCTTCGACCTGAGCCCGGTTATTTAGGAAACCGAAGCTGTTTCTGTAACGAGCTGTGTCTTCACTCTCATCTGTCACCGAAACCGGGTCTCCATCCATCCTCTGACCCGCCTGCTCCAGAATCGGTGGTAGCTGTGGCTGCTATTGATCCGGGTTTGGGACTGGTAGAACGACGGTTGATGGTGATGCTCCTGCGTTGATCGAAGGAGCTGTGTAAACAGCTACCTCCTGATTAGATTTGGGAAGGACTCCAGCTCCTCCTCGTCTTCCTCTTTAGCCTCGTATCCAAACCGGGTCTCAATCAAGGGCAAGATCGATTTAGCATCCTCCTCATGTTCCACTGCATCACCCGGGATCCATGCCGGCTTTCCTGACCGTTCCTCGTGCATGACCAATGGTGACTCGACCTCTGCCATGCCTACTGACTCCTCCCCGTCAGATTGAACGAGCGTGGCGGCTCCTGACACAGATTCACAATCCTCATCACTAGCAGATCTAATTGCATGTACCATACCAAAGAAAACATTAATCTTGCCAATTGGAATAATGTCACCTGATTCTAGCAGATCCGATTCTGGCCCCCAGCCAGAATCGTCGACGATGGGTTCTCCGTGCGAGTTGATGGTAACCTCGCCGAAAACGAAGTTCTTGATTCCTTGCATAGCTTCTCCCATGATGATAACACCTTTGGATGCAGGCCCCACGGTGGGCGCCAACTGTCGTGGGGTTGTCACGACAGATGTTATCATAGGGTAACTTGAGTTGTTGGGCCAAGCGAAACTAGTGTCTGGGAGTTGGTTTAGCTCTGCGAGGACAAAGGATTTACCCAGGTTCGGCCTCTCCATTGGAGATAAAGACCTACTTCTTGCTATGCTATTATTGATCTCGATCTCGATGACCCGGCTACGACAACAGAGCCGGATCTCGATCTAGGTTACAAGGTGCGCTTGGTAGCGATGATCTCTCTGGTTCTCTCGCTAGTACCAACGTGTCTCGTAAAGGCCTCCCCTTAACTATGACCTAGGAGCCCATTTATATAGATGGCCGGGTCTCCTAGTTCGATACAAAGCAAAGCCGGGTTCCACCCGTACTCGGAGTCCTACTCTACATCCTCTAATCTTCGTGTTCTCCAAGTCTTGTATTCCATAGCGCGTACCGCCTCCGGGTCTTCTAGAATCTTCCCTGCACAAGCCGGGGCACTGATGGCCCTTGACGTAGTTACCTGGTTGAGACTCCAAGTGCAGAGTGTATAGTATAGGAAAGACGGTTTTCCCCACGAGGGTTGACTCGAGGGTTTAATATCGAACTCTCGGGGAATCAGTAGTGAAAGATTTATCTTCTTATCCTTCTCATGAAAACCTATAAAACAAAATAAATTGTTTTGTGCCCTCAACCTCACCAAGTGGTTGTTAAGCACAAGGTGTGAGAATGATATCAAAATAAAATGAATGTAAAACAGTAAATAAATATGCAATGATGATAAATAAATATGCAAGGATGGTGGAAACAATGATGGATGATATTTTTGGGTTTTGTATTGTGAATGCAAGATGTAAAAGTGTTTTTGTATTTTCGGATTTTTCAATGGCAGAAAATGTAAAGTGGATAAAAGTTGTTGGAAAGGTGTTTCTTATGATTAAAAATGGACCGGGGTTCATGGTTTCACAAATGCACTCTCTCTTTAATAAAGTGGTAGACAATGGAACACTAGAATTGACATATGAGATTGCAACTAAAAGGTTTCATGACAAGTTACTAATTACATGGGCATCACGTCCTAACATAGAGATCTTTTGTTTATTAATCTCTCTTATACTCCACCAAGATGCGAACTAAATCATAACACCTTAGTTATTAAGATAAATCAGAGCATAGCATTAAGTTTCATGACATGAAGTTAAAATAAGAACATGCTAGATCTAGTCATGGAGTAGTGGCAATGGTCACACCCACATCTCCGGTAGCAAGCTATTTTTCTTTATCCCTAGTGAGGCAACAAAGTAAGGTAAAAACCCAAGTGGATCGCGGAACTTTCTCTCATGTTCACCGCACTAGCCACCCCCCGTTACTCCAACTAATGCACACGTTCCCCCTCACACGCTCTCATACACATGCTTGATCAAAACAAGTAAACAAGAACGGGGTACATAATATGCATCTACTTTCATAACTGAAATAAAACTATTGTAATCTCAAACATATATTAACTTGGGAGTGATGAATGTCGTCGATGTACGCTTCAACGTTGCGTCCCAGTTGTGGCCCAAGGCATGCTTGCATTGCGCGCTAGAAGGTAGCGCCGGCGTTCTGGAGGCCAAAAGGCATCCAGGTGTAGCAGTAGCAGCCCTTGGGAGTGATGAATGCCGTCTTCTCTTGGTCTTCGAGCGCCATAATGATCTGGTGGTACCCGGAGAAGGCATCCAAGAAACACAGCAGCTCGCACCCGGCCGTGGAGTCCACGATCATGTCGATCCGCGGCAGGGGAATGGGTCCTTGGGACAGGCCTTATTCAGGTCTGTGAAGTCGATGCAGAGTCTCCACTTGAAGGTCATGGGTTTCAGTACCACCACGGGGTTGGCCACCCAGGTTGGATGGGGAACCGACCGGATGACACCAGCTTCTAACAACTTGTCAACCTCGGCGATGATGAATTCCAGCTTTTCCTTGCTTTGGTTCTGGAGAACCTGCTTCACGGGCGAGCCCCCGGATTGACCGCCAGTTTGTGCTCGATCACCTCCCTTGGAACACCGGGTAAACCTGACACCTCCCACGCGAAGACATCAGAGTTTTCCCGAAGGAAGGCGATGAGCGCGCTTTCGTATTTGTCGGTCAGGCGGGCGCCAATGGTGATGGAGCGAACTCCGTCGCTGGTTAGCGCCACCTTCTTGGTCAGCTGCGGATCACCATGGAATGGCGCCTTCTTGGGGGGAGTAGATGTGGAGCCCCCAAGGTGCCCTTCGCCCCCGGGGAGAGCCCCAGCATCATCCTCCTATACACCTTGAGGGACATTCGCCATGATTGCCACCGTCTGGTTCAGCTGGTGAACGCAGTAGATAGCATCGTCGATGTCGGCCTTGACTTTGATCACGCCCCATAGCACCGGAATCTTCAGCATGTTGTAAGTGAAGTGGGAGACGGCCATGAACTTGGCCAGAGCAGGTCTGCCAAGTATGCCGTTGTACGGGAGCGGAGTGTTGGTGATGTCGAAGACGATTTCCTCGGTGCGGAAGTTCTTGGAGTCGCCGAAGGTGACCGGAAGGGTGATCTTCCCGAGGGGTCGAGTAACACTTCCGTTCACGCCTTGGAACACTCTGGTGTCTTGCAGGCGAGGCAGGGGAATTTGAAGGATAGCCAGGACCTTCGCCGTCAGCAAGTTGAGGCTGGAGCCTCCGTCGACCAGCATCATGGTGACCTTGTATGTCACATCCCAAATTTTGGAACTAAGAAAAACTTAGTTTTACAAGACCCAAAATTCAGAACCAACAAAAACTTTTTGAAATGTTTCACTGATGATTGTGTTTTCCTTCCCATTGCTATGTTGAACCTAGTGTGACTTGTTGTTTAAATTGTTTTGACTAGTAAATATAAGACCCAACCAATATAAAAATATATTTAACTTGGTGATCATGTCATGACAAGAAAAATATTCCATGTATCTTTTCCATTCTTATTTTTGCCAACTCCATTTCAATGATATTTGGTTTGGCAACAACCAAAACTAATACCCACTATTTGAGAAAGTAAAGGTATTTCCAAAGCTATGTGTTCCCAAAAATATGGAGATCTATATGCTATCTCCTATCTATCTTTTAAACTTGATATTTTGCATTTGTATGCAACTCCCATTTATAAACTTTGATTATCACTTCCCTTTTAAAAATGAACACAAGTGGGAAATATATTGCCCCACATATTTTGCCTTGCTCAAAACCCTTTCCAAAAGTATCAAGGTGAAGTTGAGATAGTTTTAAACATCATCTTGTCATGATTAAGTGTGATCATTTTTACAAGATAATATTGTGGAAATGGTGGTATGATTGAGTCTGGTGGTTTGATTTGGGTGATCTGGTTGTGATGTTAATATTGATGTGTTTGTTGCTTGTGAGGATAAACTCCTCAGTTGTGCTTAATGCTAAGATAGAACACATTTGACTACCAAATTTGAGTGTGACTTGAATAAAAACAAACCCTCTAGAATTATTCACACCTAAGTTGAAATCCTAAATTAAGGGAAATGATCTTACTTAATTTCCCTCTATCTCTATTCCTCTATTTTATGAAAACAATTATATTTCCTTATTCTAGGAATGAGATGAAATAATAATCATTTCAACCCCATCTCACTCCCTCCTCAAGTAAACATACTTTTCAATTTTAAACAAAACTCTCAAAGTATTTAACAAAAGGAAATTAAGATCATGATAAATAAATGATCTTAATAAATTATTTTCCCCTACTTAACTCTCTATTTTCTTCAAACAAATATTTTCTCTATGGAAATATAAAGTAATTGAAGTTACCATATTTGTTAAAAAAGTTCCAAAAGTTCAAAACAATACCTCTCACTTGATTTAAAATATTAAAGGAGTACTAAGTTTTAGTTTATCAAAAGTGACTTATTTAAACCCTATGAACAAAAGTTGTTCAAAACATTTTATTTTCAAATACCAAATTTTGTGGAGCTTCTACATATATATGGGGGGCTACCTGAATTTTCTCAAATTTTTATAAAATGTTTATGTGCACCAAATAAATCCCTAAAACGCTACTGGTTTTAAAAAGAAATAAAAAGAAACAGAAAAGGACCTAGTTGTAAAAGGGCAAATAAATCCAGGGGGTTATCTAGAAAAGCGTCGTCTTCTCTGTAGCATCCCGTGCCCGTCGCCGTGTCGTCGCTCCGTGCGTCGCCGCCCGGACCCCCCCTCCTCTCAGCTCCTCTGCCGCTTCGGAGAGGAGGATAAGAACGCCGACGCCGCACCTCCCTCATCCACTCACTCGCCTGCCCCTCGCCCTCCTGCTCTCTCTCTCTCCCTCTCCATGTCCTTCCTCCATGGCCGAAGCCGAGCTCGAACGCGCCGCCGCATTGCCGCCATTGCAGGGCTCCCCGAGCTAATCGAAGACCATCAGCAGCTCCGCCTCGTCTTCCTCTTCGTCCCCGTCCAAGGAATCGCCGCGGGGAGCCGCGAGTCGAGCGGCCCGTCTGCGTCTTCTTCCGCACCGGCCGACGCTCCGCCGCGACCTCGCCGTCGATTCCGACCACCTCCTTCACCGCCGCGAGCACCCACGCATTGAGGGTGAGCAGGCGCACCTCCTGGACATGCTCGTCCTCCTTCTCCGTCTCTAGATTGCCGCGTAGCCGTAGACTCCGCCGTAGTCCGTAGAGCGCCGCCGCACGACCTCGTCGCCGGAGCCCTTCCCGGCGACCATTTGGGTCCATAGCGCCGCTACTAGGTGCCCGTACTCGCGCGCGTCGAAAAAGTCCAGTAGCGCATCCCCGCGTGTCCCCTGCCGTCGAATCCGTGCACGACGCCGCCGGTGATCGCCGTGTCCACGCGCGTCGTCGCCGTGCACCGTCTACTCCTTTTATTTTCTGCGCACCCGTATCCTAACACAAGAACCGCACTGGCCCAGTGGTCAGCACCACCGATCCGCGCCGCACTGTGCCGCGTCGCGGGTTCGAACCCTCGCGGATGCAAGCCCCACCTTTTTTCTGTTTTAATCCACGCTGACAGCCTGGCCCCACCGGTCAGCGACCGCGGTGGCCAGCGCAACCTCACCCGCTCCGTCAGCGCCAGCATGGCCGTGGACCCCGTTGGTCAGTGACTATAGCTAGCCCAGCCCTGAGTGAAAAACGATTCGGTTGAAGTTTCTGTGAATATAAAAGAAAAGACAGAAATTGTTTAAACTTCAAAAATTCATATCTTTTTAAATACTTGTCCGAAAATTACAAATAAGGTACCAAAATGATCAGAAAAATAAAGCCTGTCTTTTGGTGTAATTCACCTATCCAAATAAATTAGTTTATTTAATGTTTTATTAAAATAAAGAAAATGGCAGAATATAAAACAAATTGGGAAAATTCATATCTTTAAAACTAATGATCCAAAAATTAAGTTTGATCTATTAAAATGGTTAGCAAGTGATAACCTTCATATTCCAGCTTGTCTCCAAACATGGATAATTATTTTGTAGTGTTGTTTAAAATAAATTAATAAAAAGGGCAAAATTAAAAAGGGCTTTATAAATTAATCTGTAATGATTTCTGGAGCAAACCCAATTTTGCTAGGTTCCTAGTGTTTCACTTTATCATATCCTAACTTGGTGTAATATTTTGACTCACAGAAATTATATAGTGGCCTAACTTTTGTCTGAAGTATTTCCTGTTCAACAGGAGGTGCTTGTTGTTAACCTTCGCCTCAGATAGTTTTGTGATCGATGTACCTAGCTCGCGTATAGGTGATAGACTACTGACCAGTATAATGCCCTCGTAAGTGTAGATCCTAGTTGTTACCCGAACGATTAGTTCGAAGCTTACGGTTTGTTACTTGTCTGTATACCACTTGTGGTTTGGTTTGCTTAGTGATTGTTGTGTTATCCTCCTGTTTGCGACGCTAGATATAAACGCTACCGGAATGGTCTTTGGAACGGAGTTATTGAGGAAGGGGAATTCGTTGAACCTGAAGATCAAGACCAAGTTCACTTTGCCGAGCAAGGCAAGCTATCCTCTGAGCTTGCATTTATATACATCTATTTTGGTTCACATGTTTTACTTATAAAGAGCAAAAGTTATTTATATGGTGTTTGCCACAAAAGTTATGATTTTGAAAACCCTTTTCCAAATTATAAGTATATTATTTTGACACCCTATATGGAGATATTAGCTGGAATTTCTTTTTCAAACTATAGGATGGGAAAAATATTGTTTACTCAAAACTCATTTGAAAACACTTGTGTGTGGATATGGAATGCCGAGATGTCGGTGTTGAAGTGGAGGAATGGAGAATGGTGATGTTTATGAAAAATGCACATTGTGTCTTTGTACTATGGCGACCAATCTTACCCTGTGCGACCACATTTACCACATATGGGAAAAGGCGTAGTCATGTAGTTTGCTCTTATTAGTATGGGATACCTCATCGACGGAGATGACTCCGTTATGCATGAGGGGATGGTCCGAGGACCTACCCCCTGACCCGGGTCCTCACACAAGTTGGTGGGGAGGATAGAAGGTTCCACCATAAACCGCCGGACAAAACTATGAGTCCTCACACTTAGGATTTCTGACGGGAAACTGGACTGGGTGTCGATGGAAAGTGTCATATGGGAAGGATCCTGTACTAGCATGAGCAAATGAGAGGCTATGGTCGGTGGCTCAACTTCGCATACACCTGGTATGGCGGGACGTGGCTGACACGATGAGTTACCGGATGGGTGTGGGAAAAGCGTGCTACCTCTGCAGAGGGTTAAAACTATTCGAATAGCCGAGTCCTCGGATATGGACAGTTGGGAGGCTGTCCTCTGACCATGTGCAAGTTTTGCCAAGTTTTGATATTTGAAAATAAAATGGAGATGTGTTGTATCTGCAACTCTACCGACGGGCTGGTATGAGGTTGCTGGAGAATGATTTGACCATGACGGGCTATGGTCGAGAAATGCAGAGTTTTGTGATTTAAAGGTGGAAAATGTTTTATGCAACTATACCAAAGGGGCGGTATGAGGTTGTTGGGATTGAATGACCATGAAGGGTTATGGTCGAAAAAGGAGGAGTTTTGGGGAAATAAACAAAATGGTGATTTTCCGGGAAAGTGTTTTAAAAGAGATTTATTACAAAGACCGGTTCATGGGGAAAAGTTCTAAAAAGCCTTCTTTTCTTTTTCAAGAAAGATATAGAGATTTCAAAACAAAGTTCTAATAAACAAAAGTATATCCTTCTCTTTTCAACAAGGATATAGAGTTTTCAAAGCAAGCGAAGTTTTATTTAAACAATAAAAAGAGTAGTGTATGCTCATTCCGGGGGTAGTTTGCGAGTACATTCAAATGTACTCATATTGGTTTCGTCCCTGGCTATTGTCTTAGCCAGATTCTGAAGAGGAGCAGTTGGAAGAGAAAAGGGCATTCGTGAACGTCGATGCGAACTAGGGCGCTTCCCAGTCAGCTGCCTGTAGGGTGGGCAAGTGACTTGGGCTCCACGTTGTTTGGTGATTTCCGCTGCGAGTACCTGATGAAGTTATGGCTTCAATCAAGTAAGTAAATTTATTCGGTATGTATGGGTGTTCTGTGATACCAATTCGAGTTATGTGCAACACCAGACTGATCATGGGATTGTTGCAGGAAACATAACGGGTATCTCGGATACCTAATCCGGGGTCCTCACATTGTAGTTGTGGATGACGGGCGACACGATCAGTGACAGGGTCCCGACCCCGGCAGTGTTGGCAGGGTGGTCCTCTGGGTCGAAGGTGATGACTTGACTGTACCAGTCCAGGGGCTTGGACGGAGCAGAAGCAACCGCGTTCAGCTCCCGGACAAGTCTCTTGCAGGCGCCGTTGGAGGGAGGCAGAGAAGACCCTCTGTGGATGCACCCGACAACTCCAGTGACTTCTTGATACTTCCCGCTGTTGCCTCCTTGGGGAGCCGGAGCTTCCCCGTTGCCGCCGTGGGCGGCCACGGGAGTGTTGTACCCGCGACCACCTTGACCGCCGCGTCCTCCTCCACTGCCCCCGCGGCCACCGCCTCGGTTCCATCCACGGCCTCCTCCGCCTCGGCGACCCGTGGGACAGTCACGAGCGATGTGCCCGGCAGTGCCGCAGTTGTAGCAACCGTCTTGACTGACCCCGTCAGCTCGACGCTGCTCCCGGATGGCGAGGTTCTTGAGCATGCGGCAGTCCTTGAGCAAGTGGTTGCCTTCTGGATGGATGTGGCACCAGGGATCACTTCACCTTCTTCCTCGGAAGTCGGCGCGGGCTTGGTCTTCTTTGGAAGAGGCTCGGTGACGAAGATCCGCTTGTCGGGTCCAGGGTCCCGCTTCTTGTTCTTGGCTGGAGTGGCCTTGTCCTCGGGTTCATCCTCCCCGGGGAACTTGACTCCTTCTTCAGCTCGAGCGCACCGATCTGCAAGCTCCCAGAGCTTGCGAGCAGACTCGACGCGATGGATGCTCAGCTTCTCGTGCATCTTGGGGTTGCGGACGTTGGCGTGGAAGGACTGGATCACCAACTCCTCCGTGATGCACGGGATGGTGTTCATCTTCTGGGTGAAGCGCTGGATGAACTTGCGGAGAGTTTCACCCGGCAGCTGCTTGAAGTCGTGGAGATCACTGGGAGCCCCCGGGCGCTCGTACCTGCCTTGGAAAGCCCTAGAAACTGCTCCTTCAGTGCCCGCCAGGAACGGATGGAGCACTTGGGAAGATTGAGAAGCCAAGTATGGGCATCTCCCTTCAGGGCCAACGGGAACCAGTTGGCCATCATGACCTCGTCAGCCCCGGCAACCATTCCATCGAGAGAGTAGATCTGCAGAAAGTCCCGGGGGTTCGTGGTGCCGTCGTAGTGGAGAACGTCGATCTTGAATTTCTTGGGCCAGTTGAAGTGGCGGAACTCGGGGGCGAGGTCGATGCAGGTGCGCATATCCTCGTTCTCGGCGATGCTCGATGCGGGTGTGCATATCCTCGTTCTGACGGCTGTTGAGCTCGTCACGAAGATCTGGGTTGGGCGAGGTAGACGACCCGATGGAGATGGCCTCGCCGTGATCGCGGTTTAGCCGATCAGCCATCGGTGGCGCGGTGCGAGGGGGCGCCGTCTTAGCTTGACGTTCACCACGAGGCTGGCCTCACGGGTCACGTGTCTTGTCTTGTGCTGCTCCGGGATCGTCGACGGTGGGAGCTTGAGTGGGTTCGACCCACGGACCACCATCGGCGAATTCGAGGAGCCTCTCGACACGAGTCCTCCATTCTTGGTAGACCTTGGGATCGCCGCTGCTTGGAGGGAACTGCATCAGGGCCTTGGCAGTGCCTAGAGCATCATGGCGAGCTTGCGCGTCCGAAGGCAAGTGCGCGGAGGTCTTGCTTTTGGATGCTCGTGGATCTCCGCTGGGGCGAACACCGTGGTTCCCTCCTCCAGCGGTGGGCTCCTTGCCAGCGCCATTGCAGACGCTCTTCTCCCCCGAGCGAGGTGGAGGCATGGTGGTGCCCTTTGGAGCCGCTGCTCCGCCAGCGCCATTGTCCTTGTCGCGACCGTCCACTTCGTCCGGCGCCACCCTCTCCATGGGAGGCGGGGTCGGAGAGACGCTCTGCCACGCGCCAGCAGCACGGCTTTCAGCTGAAGCTTGAGTGCGTGAGGGAGAAACCGGCTTGGACGCCGCAGGGTCTCCCTTCTTCTTCGGCGGCATGCTTGACGAAGAACTTGCCGATGAACTTGATGAAGATGAAACCAGCGCTTGCGCCCTCTACCTGGCGAGCCAGATGTCGTGTCTCGATGCACGGACACCGGGAGTATAGGATACCCCCCTTTTAGGTTCGGCACGGGGCGCGAAGGAGGCTGAGAATCGTCTTCTCGGGCGGAGTCTAGATCAAGCTCTCCTCTCCACGATCAAAGCATGCAACCAAAGGGACAGAAGGAGCTACCCAGGTTCAGGCCGCCCGGAGGCTAAAAGCCCTACTCCTGCATGTCTGGATTGATGGGTTCTTCATAGTATGGCTTACAATGGAACCTCCCGGATGGGGTACCCGGTAGGGTTTTGGCTGGAGGTAGAAGAAGGACAAATCCTAACCCGAAGGAGATCACCTTCCCCTCTACCTTCGCAGCCCTAGTCCAGTCTTGCTCTGGTTCGACCTTGCCTTGGTTCGACCTTGCGTTCCTCTCCTTCTTTCCTTCCTTCGTGCATTGGTCCGCCTTTTATAGGCTAAGGGGTTGCCACAGGGTCACGTGAGGGGCACGAGGGACCTTCGGGGTGAAGGACCCTCCTCATCTAGTTTAGGGGGAGACGTGGCCTCTCCTCAGCCTAGCGTCTCCTTTGGGTTAGGTGGGAGCGTCCGCCTTGGGGTGGACAGGAGCTGACACCACCACGGGCTGTGCTTCCCGCCCGCGCTGCCTTCCCCTTGCTTCCCAAGTCTTCTGAGGTCTTCCAGCATGAGGTGGAGAGCTTATTGTAACAGCCCAAAGCTTGAGAACCTAAAAACCTGAGTAAAATTTTCGCTTTTGTGTCTCATTGCATCATGGCATCCATTTTAAGTTGCTAAACAACACCATAATTGGTTTGGCATCATTTAAAAACAAAATGCCAAACTTGCTCTCACAAACTTCAAAACAATGAAGGCACTCAGACTTGCAAAACAGAATACTTTGACATCTTATATTTGTCAAGGAAGTTCCAAGAGTTCAAAAATATTAGGTTGAACTTGCTCTAAAATTTCTAAAAGAATAATCTGGGAATTTAGCAAATGCCCTAATTTAAACCTCTTTGAACAAAAGTTGTCCAAACTATTTTATTTTGCAACCCCAATTTTTGTGGTGCTTCTACATACTGTTGGGAGGCTACAAGAATTTTCTCACATTTTTCTAAAATGTCTAAGTGCCTTAATTAAATCAGGGAAATGCTGCTGGTTTTAAAAAGAAAAGAGAGAAGGACCTATCCATCATGGTAACAAATTTCCAGGGGGTTTCCGCAAATCCCTTTCTT
Organism: Poa pratensis; assembly: GCA_947311845.1. Classification (NCBI taxonomy): domain Eukaryota; kingdom Viridiplantae; phylum Streptophyta; class Magnoliopsida; order Poales; family Poaceae; genus Poa; species Poa pratensis. Next base: position 1,499,390 of record CAMZMU010000095.1, on the reverse strand, counting down.
CTTCCTCTGTAGCGACCGAGCGAGCTGCTCGAGCCGCACCCTCGAGCTCGCCGCTGCCCTGCCGCACGACGCGTCGGGCCCCCCTCTCTGCCTCCACCCGTGAGGAGCAACCACCACGAGGCTCACCTGCTCCCCGATATTTTTCCTCCCCGTTCCCCTCTCCCCATTTCCTCTCCCCACGAGCTCCACACTGCCGCGCCATGGCCGAGCTCTCCGCCGTTGATTGAGCAGCCCCCATCCAAATCGAAGACCACCACCAGCTCCGCCGTGATCTCCTCTACAACCTCGCCAAAGGAATCGAGCATGTTCGCCCGCATTGTCGCGCACGAGCCCTTTCTTCTCCGACCACGGCCGCCGCTGCGCCGAGCGATTCCGGCCGTCCCCGTCCATCTCCGGTCCTCCCGAGCACCACCATGCGTTCAGGGTGAGCTTGCGGTCCAAATGGACATCTCCATTCCCTTGCTAGCTCGCTAGTTTGTCGAAATCGCCGTAGCGGTAGCACTCTCCGTCGAGTTGGAAAATCCGGTGCCATTCCCGGAATTTTCTGGATTTTATTCCGGACCGAGAAAATGGCTACTGGACTCACCCAGTTTCGCCCGGTATACACCCGGTATGGACCCGGAAATAATTCCGGATTTTATTTTTCCGGTGCCAAACCCGGAATTATCTGGACCTGAAACCGGATTGCGCCCGGTACCAGATCCAGAATTTTCCGGAATTGAATCCGGATACTCCGATGAACCTGTTTCAACACCCCTCTCAGCTCACTCTTTGGTTTGGATTGCACTAATGATTAATCACCTAAACCATGCATCTTTCACATGTGCATGTCATTCATATGCAAGTTAAACATAGGGTTTCATCTATTCTAATCAACAAGTAAAGATGAGTCATTACTTAACTCCACGGTATATTCGAGATGCGCCCCTCTAAGCATCCGAACTCCGTTTAAGTTGAATAGATTGAATCATCCTCATCCCGGGGATTTAAAATGTTATGACATCATGTGTTTGCGCATTGCATTTGTTAAAGATTGTGTGGTGATTGATTGTTCTTCCGTTGTGATACTACGATAGATCAAGCAGCCGGGGTTGCGCCGCAATACCCCGACGATCCGTACTACTAGCACGTTGAGCAAGGCAAGCGTAATCCCCCCTCTGAGCATGTCTTATCCTATGTTTCCGCAAATATTTTCTCCACTATAATATTGCATGCGGTTCCAAATGTCAATTTTATGGGAGTAGAGTATCCTATAGTTGCATTAAGTTTCCGATGCCATTACCTGTTTCCCTCCTATTATCCATAGGTTTCTATTGTTGGCCGGAGATACTTAACTATGCTATGTTGATGCTTAGCCATGCTTAGGTAAATGTTATTTTCGTCCGATGGATATAGCATGTTGGAAACAGATGTTGAAATGTTCGGATGATGGTGGAGGAATTGTGGTGACAGGTAATAAAATGCTTAAAGGTGGGGATGAGAGGCCACAGTGGTTGTGGTGCTTTGTCTCGTTCTCGCCACCTAGGTGCGAGTTCTTTACCTCTTGAACCAAGACTGAGCGTGCAACCATGCGTGAGGCCTATGCAATTGCAGGAACCCATATTCGACTAAATAACTTGTGAGGGGCTAGCCAGGGTCCTCTAGTTCGAGCTTCCATTTGCGCGTGCGTGAGATGGTGGTTGAGAATGGGATGAGGATTGTGGTGTTAGGAAAATGAGTGGCCGTGGGGCAGGGTGTTGGAGGCACTGAACCTGTCCTGCCGCCACTGATGATCCTGGAAAGTCTCGAGCAAGGGAGAAGTCGTCACCGCTCCCACCCAGCCGGCTTTCCCCGGAAGAGATCTAAGAGCTAGGCAATGGGCCGGACGGTACGCGTGGCAAACATTGTACACCCCTGCAGGGTTAAATCTTTTCGAAAAGCCGTGTCCACGGCTACGGACGACTTGGGAAAGGACGATAAGATCATAGAATAACTTGAATGGAATGATTAAAAACTGGGTACTAAAGGTACTACTCAAGAATGCAAGGTTAGCTTACTCGAGGGTGATTCGGGGAGGTGCCGCCTAGGTGCGAGTTCTTTACCTCTTGAACCAAGAATGAGGCTTACATCCCCCAGCCGATCATGGATTTGAAGAGGAGGGAGTTCCTGGACTTGCAACAGGGACGTATGGACCTCCGCACTTATGGTTGTGAATTCAACCATCTCTCTCGTTACGCCCCAAGGGACGTGACCACTGATGCCGACAAGCAAGAGCTGTTCCGCAAGGGTCTTTCACCGCAGCTTTGCTATGAGTTACTGCCCTTCAGGTTCCAGACTTATCAGGAGCTATTCAACCAGGCTCTTACTCTTGAGCAGGGAAGGAAGGAACTCGAGGCTTCCAAGAGGCCAGCACACGGGGACCACCAGAGTTCCTCGGGTTCTGAGAGCAAGAAGCGCAGGGTGTTTGTCCCCTACAGCGCTGTGCCGCGTGCTCCATTTATGCCGAGGGTCGCGGGATACAGGCCACCACCTCCGCGCCCCACTACTTCAACCTTTGGGTCGAGTGGAAGTGGGTATCGTCCTCAGCTACCTGCTCCACCTGGACTCACTTGCTACACATGTGGCCAGGCTGGCCACTACTCCAGGGAGTGCCCCCAGAAGGCACCTATCACGGGAACTCCTGCACGAGCCCCCGCCACTCCAGCTGGCAAGGGTGGACCTATTGTGCGTGGTCGCCTGAACCACGTCTCTGCTGAGCAAGCTGAAGAGGACCCCGGCGTCCTTATGGGTGAGCTACGAATCAACAACAATCTTGCTACAGTTTTGTTTGACTCTGGAGCATCGCATTCTTTCATATCCATAGCTTTTGCAAAAGACCACAAAATACCGTTTGAGAAAATGAGACGTCCCTTGGTGATCTCCACTCCTGGCTCCAAATGGCAAACCGATGGGGTTACTCCTGAGGTTCAGATTACCATAGGTTACTCGTCTTTTCCGTTTGCTTTAGTAGCTCTGAGGTCAACTGGTATTGATGTCATACTGGGCATGAACTGGTTAGTAAAATACCGGGCTAATCTCGACTGTGCTGCCAAGACCATTACCGTGACCACCTCTTCCGGCGACATTGTTGAGTATTGGTCTGTACTATCGAGACCTCCATCTTCAGTCATACCTAACTCCCCAGAGATCCTCCTTTGCTTTATGGGAGGCGAATCCCCTCCTGAAATCCAGGACATACACTGGTGTGTGACTTCCCGGATGTGTTCCCGGAAGAATTGCCTGGCATGCCTCCTGATCGAAGTGTGGAGTTTGTCATAGATCTTCTTCCCGGTACCGCTCCGATTTCCAAGAAGCCCTACCGTATGCCGGTGGAAGAATTGGCTCTGTTGAAAGAGCAAATCGATCAGCTGTTAGCGAAGGATTTCATCCAGCCTAGCAGTTCACCTTGGTTTGTCCGGTACTCTTCGTCAAGAAGAGGGACTCTACCGTGCCTCGTCTAGTCTCCGACTATAGGCCGTTGAATGCGGTGACAATCAAGAACAAGTATCCTATTCCTCGCATCAATGATCTGTTGGATCAGTTAGCTGGTTGCAACAGCCCAAAGTTTGTGAACCTAAAATGTGAACCAAATTTTCACTTTTGCTTTTCATTCATGCATCATAGCATCATTTGTTTAAGTGCTCAAGTTGAAACTAGGACTTGGAAAACAAAGTAAAACAAAGGAAGACAAAAGCAATAATGGTTTTCAAGCAACTTAAACTCAAATGAGTTGTTGGTGACAAAACCAACTCAACTAAACTTACATATTTGTCAAGGAAGTTCCAAGAGTTCAGAATAAATATTTGGAACTTGCTTAAAATTTTCTAAAGGAAAATGAATTGGTTTTTAAGAAAATTGCCATAAGCAACTCCCCATTTTAGTCCCCAAGCACATGGACTCCAAATGCCTTCAAATTTCTAGGAGTGCTTGCCAAGGGTACAGGGAGGATGCACAAAAATTTACATAACTTTTGGAAGTGTTTAAATGCCTCAGATAATTCAAATCCAGTGCTGTAATAATTTTTCCAGAACAGACAAGGACCTTTTGGTAAATAACAAAATGGCCAGGGGGCTTTTTGTAAAGTCTTCTTCTTCCTCCCCTGTAGCGACCGCGCGAGCTGCTCGCGCCGCACCACCGTCTCACCGCGCCGGGCCCTCTCTGCCCTCTCCCTGCAAGGAGGACAGGCAGCACCACGAGGTCGCCCTGCTCACACCCCTCCCAGATTTTTCCCTCTCTCTCGCGCGTCTCTTCCCATGGCCGAACCGAGCCCGCCGTAGCCGAGCTCACCATCGTCGTTTGAAGAGTCCTCGAGCAAATCGAGCACCACCAGCAGCTCCGCCTCGACGTCCTCCCCCGCCTAGCCAGAGAAATCGACCGGAGACGCCGAGAATCGACGCCGCCGTCCCCATCTTCCCCGCGGCCGTCCGAAGCTCCGCCGCCCGATTTCGTCGCCGTTGACCTCCCTCCGTCGTCTCCAACCTCTCCGTCGTCTAGAGGGTGAGCACCCCGTGCCGTAGCACCCTTCCCCTCTCCTCCTAGCGCTCTGCATCCTCGAGCCATGCCGCTCGCCATGGTTCCCGTCGCCGTAGAGCAACTCCGGTCGTGGAATCGGTCTGGACCGGCCTGGAGGCCGTTCGTCTCTGGCCCATAGCCGGCCTTTCTGCCAGCCCAAACCGGGCTGAGGGCCGGTTGTCTCTGGAGCAAGGCCGGCCTGGAAACTGGCCCAAACCGGGCTGGAGGCCGGTTTGTCTGTTTTTTTCTCCTGGCGATTCTTTTCTCGTTCTCCCTTTTCACGCATGCCTCCCGCTCCTCCCTCGCGCCATTAGGGACATCGTACTCCAATATTTCCCCGGTTTCATCTCTCTCTTTCGAACTTGGGTAATTAATTTTATTGTTGTTGAAAAGAACTTATTAAAAGCACATGTTTAAAAGAGAGAGTTTATAAATGTAATAACTTGTTTTTGGATCATCATAAAATTGTGTGTAATATACCAAAATGCACAGGAAAACGTAAACTATTCTGAAGCATCATCATCATGCATACTCGATCACAATTACAATACTGTACTTTTAAATAGTATTAGAATCACTAAGTAATATGTGGGGTACCCCTCTTCCCTAATTAAGTAGGTATCGCCGTACCCCATTTAAAATTGCTAGATAGCTTATAATAAGTTGAGTACATTTAAATTGTCATGCCATCATGTGTTTGCGCATTGCATTTGTTAAAGCTTGTGTGGTGATTGATTGTTTCTTCCGTTGTTATGCTTCAATATATCAAGCAGCCGGGGTTACACCGCAATACCTCGACGACCCGTACTACCAGCACGTTGAGCAAGGCAAGCGTAATCCCCCCTCTGAGCATATCTTATCCTATTTTCCGCAAATATTTTCTCCACTATAATATTGCATGCGGTTCCAAATGTCAATTTTATTGGATTAGAGTATCCTATAGTTGCATTAAGTTTCCGATGCCAATACCTATTTCCCTCCTACTATCCATAGGTTTGTATTGTTGGCCTGAGCTACTTAACTATGCTATGTTATTGCTTAGACATGCTTAGTTAAATGCCTAGTTGTACGATGGATGGTTCATGTTGGACACAGGAGATGAGATGAATGGATGATGGTGGAGAATTTGTGGTGACAGGTAATAAAATGCTTAAAGGTGGGGATGAGAGGCCACTTTGGTATGGTGGTGTTTTGTCTCACTCTCGTCGCCTAGGTGCGAGTTCTTTACCTCTTGAACCAAGAATGAGCGCGCAATATTATCTGATGATGAGAAAGGTGATCAGAAGAAAAGAGTTACTTCTTACCCCTCTTTGAAAATAATCTGATTAGTCGATGCCATGGAGTTATGTTTCAATAAATAAAATCAGCTTTATGCAAAACAGCCATAAAACTTTGAAAGCCTCATCGAGCTAAAGCTCTATATTAATCTTGCGAGTTCGTCGAACTCAACGTCGTTTGTTTTGTTTCAGAGGAGGACTTCACCGACCTCGAAGGTGGTTCTTTGTGGACGTCGACGAGTAGTCTGGGGTTCCCAGGTGGCAGCTTGGGACATCCCGGAACAGCTGGCGCTGGATGTTTATCTGTAGGCCTCTTAGGCCATAATTTGGTTCTTGTTGTTTAGAACAACCTAATTCGCTTCCGCATGTTGTAATGTTGGGTCTGTGACCTCTGGTTGTAATTTGCTATCTTTCTCTATTATAAGAGTTGAACTATATGATTTGTGTCGTAGAGTCTGTGATGTGCCAGTTGTTCCACAAGTCTTGATCTCTCTATTATGCATTGATAGTTGTGCCTGTGTTAAGGCATCAATCGGGGTGTTGCGTTGCCGATGATCATTCCGAGCAACGCCTGCCAAAGGTTTTGGCCGGGGATTGGTAAACCCGTAACCTCCGGTTGTATCGCTTAACCGGTGACACACAGCATCACTGTATAGCAGTCGGGTCGGGGCGCCACAAGTTGGTATCAGAGCAGTACTGCCTGTAGGAAACCCTTCTACTGGTCGACGTTGAGTCTAGTGTTTGTGAAAATATTTTAACCTAAAAATGAGTTGTGAAAACCATCTTAGGATTCTTTTTACTCCTTATCTGGTTACACTCTAATCTCGGAGCAATCTTACCTCGATTTGAGTTAAAGTTTTACTTCTCATCTGTTACTCAAAATTTAGGATCACGTGGTTGGGTTCTACCTTTAGTGTTATGTGTCAGTTGCTCCCGCTGCGTTGCAAACCAAATCAACTCAGATGTTTGAACACTGTTACCCAACGAGGAATAAGTGATCATCCTTTCGTTGGGTTTTAACCCAAGGACTTGAATAGAAGGTCCCGGATTGTGCCAACTAGAGTGTGTTGAATCACATGGTTTCTAACTTTTGAATCCCACGCTAGTAGTACATGATGCTGATCTTTGACCCAAGTTCTATCTTGTTGTCCTTGTTAGTTGTTACACAATGTATTATCGTCCCTAGTCTGTGTACTTGAGTAGACGCTAATGCTATTGTTTAACCATTCGGAGGAAGATACTAACTGTGTCATTGTAAATTCTCCAGAATGGCTCGAGGAGGCCGTGGTAACCACAATGATGAGGAACCACCGCCACCACCCTCGATGGCTCAGGTCTTGATGGCCATTGAGGAGAACCGTGGGCGCAATGAGCGTTGCTTGAGCAGTTGGTGCAGCAGAATGCACAGAGGAATGGCTGCAACACTCTCACTGAGTTCCTGCGCTCGCAGCCACCCACCTTTGCTGATGCTAAGGAGCCACTGGAAGCTGATGATTGGCTTCGTGCTCTGGAGCGCAAGTTCTCCGCGCTGCATGTCCCAGTGGCTGAGCAAGTCAACTTCGCCACCTACCTCTGGGTGCGGCTGGCTGTTGGTGGGAAAGCCATGTGGCATTGTTTCCAGCCAACCATGTCTTCACTTGGGCTGATTTCCGCACTGCCTTCCGTGCGGCTTACATCCCTCAGCCGATCATGGATTTGAAGAGGAGGGAGTTCCTGGATTTGCAACAGGGACGTATGGACCTCCGCACTTATGGTTGTGAATTCAACCATCTCTCTCGTTACGCCCCAAGGGACGTGACCACTGATGCTGACAAGCAAGAGCTGTTCCGCAAGGGTCTTACGCCGCAGCTCCGCTATGAGTTGCTGCCCTTCAGTTCCAGACCTACCAGGAGCTGTTCAACCAGGCTCTTACTCTTGAGCAGGGAAGAAGGAACTTGAGGCTTCCAAGAGGCCAGCACACGGGGACCACCAGAGTTCCTCGGGTTCTGAGAGCAAGAAGCGCAGGGTGTTTGTTCCCTACAGCGTGTGCCGCGTGCTCCATTCATGCCGAGGGCCGCGGGATACAGGCCACCACCTCCGCGCCCCACTACTTCGACACTTGGGGTAGGCGGGAGTGGGTATCGTCCTCTGCTACCTGCTCCACCTGGACTCACCTGCTACACCTGTGGCCAGGCTGGCCACTACTCCAGGGAGTGCCCCCAGAAGGCACCTATCACGGAACTCCTGCACGAGCCCCTGCCACTCCAGCTGGCAAGGCTGGACCTATTGTGCGTGGTCGCCTGAACCACGTCTCTGCTGAAGAAGCTGAAGAGGACCCCGGCGTTCTTATGGGTGAGCTACGAATCAACAACAATCTTGCTACAGTTTTGTTTGACTCTGGAGCATCGCATTCATTCATATCCATAGCTTTTGCAAAAGACCACAAAATACCGTTTGAGAAAATGAGACGTCCCTTGGTGATCTCCACTCCTGGCTCCAAATGGCAAACCGATGGGGTTACTCCTGAAGTCCAGATTACATAGGTTACTCTCTTTTCCTTTGCTTTGGTAGCTCTGAGGTCAAGTGGCATTGATGTCATACTGGGCATGAACTGGTAGTAAATACCGGGCTAATCTCGACTGTGCTGCCAAGACCATTACCGTGACCACTCTTCCGGTGACATTTGAGTATTGGTCTGCACTATCAAGACCTCCATCTTCAGTCATACCCAACTCACCCGAGATCCTCCTTTGCTTTATGGAAGGCGAATCCCCTCCTGAAATCCAGGACATACACGTGGTGTGTGACTTCCCGGATGTGTTCCCGGAAGAATTGCCTGGCATGCCTCCTGACCGAAGTGTGGAGTTTGTCATAGATCTACTTCCCGGTACTGCTCCGATTTCCAAGAAGCCCTACCGTATGCCGGTGGAAGAGTTGGCTCTGTTGAAAGAGCAAATTGATCAGCTGTTAGCGAAGGATTTCATTCAGCCTAGCAGTTCACCTTGGGGTTGTCCGGTACTCTTTGTCAAGAAGAGGATTCTACCGTGCCTCGTCTAGTCTCTGACTATCGACCGTTGAATGCGGTGACAATCAAGAACAAGTATCCTATTCCTCGCATCAATGATCTGTTGGATCAGTTAGCTGGTGCAACGTATTCTCCAAGATGGATCTGAGGTCAGGATACCATCAGATCAAGATCAGAAAGGAGGATATTCCAAAGACGGCATTTGTTACTCGTATGGCTCATATGAGTATACCGTCATGTCCTTTGGTCTCACCAATGCTCCAGCTACTTTCATGAGGCTCATGAACTCCATCTTCATGGATTATCTCGACAAGTTTGTCGTCATTTACATCGATGACATCCTCGTTTATTCCAAAACCGATGAAGAGCATGCCGAACATCTTCGGTTGGTTCTGACACGACTTCGAGAACACCGCCTCTATGCCAAGTTCTCCAAGTGTGAGTTCTGGTTGGATAATCTTGTCTTCCTTGGTCATGTGATATCCGCTAATGGTGTGGCTGTCATTCCCGACAAGATTCAGTCCATTTTGGATTGGAAAACTCCAATGTCAGTCAAGGACATCCGTAGCTTTCTCGGATTGGCAGGTTACTACCGCCGATTCATCGAAGGTTTCTCCAAGATAGCCAAGGCCTGACTGACCTTCTCAAGAAGGATAAAAAGTTCGTATGGACGGCCGAAGCTGAAGAGAGCTTCAAAACACTGAAAGCCAAACTCACGTCCGCTCCTGTGCTTGTCCTGCCGGACACAAGCAAGGATTTCGTCGTCTTCTGTGACGCCTCTCTGCAAGGCTTGGGTTGTGTACTAATGCAAGATGGCCATGTGGTGGCATATGCTTCTCGCCAATTGAAGCCGCATGAGCACAACTACCCAACTCATGATCTAGAACTTGCCGCGGTGGTCTATGCTTTGAAGCAATGGAGACCATACCTGTTTGGTAACCGTTGCGAGATTTTCGGATCACAAGAGTCTGAAGTACCTCTTCACCCAGCCGGATTTAAATCTCAGGCAAAGGCGTTGGTTGGAGTTAATCAAGGACTATGATGTGAGTCTGAACTATCAACCCGGCAAAGCAAACGTCGTGGCTGACGCGCTAAGTCGGAAGTCTATTGCAACAATCTGATGATTGAAAGGCCCAACCTGCTCTTCATGAAGAGTTCCCGTTTGAACCTGGAAATTGTTCCCTCCGGCTACCTTGCAAATCTGGAGATCAAATCTACTCTTGTAGACCAGATTAAGGATGCTCAGAAGCTGGATGAGGGTATCTGAATATCAAGAAGAACATTGCTAGCGGAAGGCCAAATGTTTCTCGGAAGATGAATCCGGAGTTGTTTATTTTGGTGACCGCTTGGTAGTGCCAAAGAACGAATTTGAGGGAGCTGATCCTCCAAGAAGCTCATGAATCTCCTCTCTCTATTCATCCCGGTAGTACCAAAATGTACCAAGACCTTCGACCACAATTCTGGTGGACTCGGATGAAACGAGAAATTGCCAAGTATGTTGCTGAATGCGACACCTGTCGACGGGTAAAGGCTGAACATCAAAGGCCTGCCGGCACTCTCGCCCTATTGCAGTCCCGAGTGGAAATGGGATGAAATCGGTATGGACTTCATCACCGGGTTTCCCAGATCTCAAAAGGGCAACAATGCAATCTGGGTAATCATTGATCGACTGTCCAAGGTTGCTCACTTCCTACCAGTCCGTGATGATATACGGCAAGTCAACTTGCTGACTTATATATGGCTCGTATTGTTCCATTGCATGGGGTCCCTCTGAGGATCATATCGGACCGTGGAAGTATCTTTGTATCCAAGTTTTGGCAGAGTTTCCAAACTGCTATGGGGTCCCGTCTCAACTTCAGTACCGCCTACCATCCTCAAACTGATGGTCAGACCGAAAGAGTGAACCAAGTGTTGGAAGACATGCTTAGGGCATGTGTAATCTCTTTTGGCAAGGGTTGGGAAAAGTATCTCCCTTTCGCGGAGTTCTCCTACAACAATAGCTATCAAGCTAGTCTGGGCATGGCTCCATTCGAGGTTCTTATGGAAGAAAATGCCGCACTCCTCTAAATTGGTCCGAGACCGGAGAGAGGCACTCTTTGGTCCGATGTGATCAATGAAGCTGAGGAGAAGGTTAGAATCATAGAGAGAATCTGAAGATTGCTCAGTCTAGGCAGAAGAGCTACTATGATAAGCACCATCAGGAAATTCACTATGAAATTGGTGATAAAGCTTATCTCCGCGTCTCTCCCCTTCGTGGCGTTCGCCGCTTCGGTATCAAAGGGAAATTGGCCCCTGCTATGTTGGCCTTTCACCGTTCTGGCAAGCGAGGAGATCTTTCTTATAAGTTGGAGTTACCGGTCATCTTCCCAAATGTGCATGATGTGTTTCATGTCTCACAACTTCGCCGGTGTTTTAAAGATCCTATCCATGGGGTCAATTATGAGGAGCTAGATCTCCAGGAAGATCTCACCTATCGCGAGCATGTAACATCCCAAATTTATAATAAGAATAAATAAGACCCAAAATTCAGAACCAACAAAAACTTTTTGAATTACTTCACTAATGATTGTGTTTTCCTTTAAATTGTTCTGTTTGACCTTATGTAACTTGATGCTTATGATTGTTTGACTAGTAAATGTCAACCCAAGAAATCAACCTGAGTAAAAATATATTTAAAACTTTGGTGATCATGTTATGACAAGAATATATTTCATATATCTTTTACATTCTTATTTTGGCCAAGGTCCATTTCAATGATTTGGTTTTAGCAACAAATAAAATACCCTTTAATTGAGACAGTAAAAGTATTTCCAAAGTTATGTGTTTTCAAAAATATGGAGATACATATGTTGTCTCCTATCTATTCTTCAACCTTCATATTTTACAATTCCTATTTTGTAACCTCCTATGTTTCAACTCCATTTTAAAAGGAATACTAGTGGGAAATATATTACCTCACATATTTCTCTTTATCAAACCTTCTTGAAAACTATTAAGTTATGAGTTGATATTTTCCGTAAACAACATCTTGTCATAATTAAGTGTGATCACTTTCAAGATAGTATTGTTAATTATGAAAAGTGTGGTATGATTACTTTGTATGATTTGATTTGTGTTGTTGATATTGTTGTGTTATTGATATTGTAATGTTGTGATTGTTATGATTGTTTGCTTGTGAGGATAATTCCTCAGTTGTGCTCAATACTAAAGTAAAACAAACTTGACCACCAATCTGTAATATGACTTGAAAACAAAACAAGACCTCTATATTTACTTACACCCTCAAATCAAATCTTGATTACAAGAAATGATCCTATCAAAATTCCCTCTCTGTCTATATTCCTCTATTCTATGAAAACAATTATATTTTTCTTTATCAAAATTCTAGGAGTGAGATGAACTAATAATCATCCCCACTTCATATCACTCCCTCCTCAAGTAAACCTACTCTTCGATTTAAAACAGACCCCTCAATTCAATTATCAAAAAGGAAATGAAGGTCTTGAGTTAAAAATGATCTTCAGAAATAATTTCCCTCCCTAAATTCTCTATTTCCTCCAAACAAATATTCCCTCTATGAAAATATAAATTATTTTGAAGCTACCTTATTTGTCAAGGAAGTTCCAAAGGTTCGACACAATATTTTTATCACTGGTTTTAAAATACTAAAGAATGTTAATTCAGTTTTTGCCAATAATGACATATTTAAACTCTATGAACAAATATTGCTCAAAACATTTTCTTTTCAAAAACCAATTTTTGTGGAGCTTCCACATGTATATGGGAGGCTACCTGATTTTTTTCGGAATTTTGTAAAATATTTTAATACCCCAAATAAATCCTTAAAACTCCACTGGTTTGAAAAGGAAATAAAAGAAAGAGAAAAGGACCTAGTTGTGATTGCAAAAAGAATTGCAGGGGCCTCTTTGCAAAAGCTTCGTTGACCTCCTATAGCCCCAATGCCGCACGGCATGGACGTCGTGCTCCTCACGCCGTGGTCGCCGATCGAGCACTCCACCGTGGCCCCCTCCCTCCTTGCTGCGGAGGAGATAAGACCCCCCATGCCACTCCTCTGCCCCCGTGCTCCCTCACTCGCTCACTCTTCCTCTCCCTCTCCATTTGTTTTCTCTCCACGAACCGAAAACCAGCTCCAGCTCGCAGTCGCTGCCACCATCGATTGAAGCTTCCCCGGCCAAATCCAAGCGCACCAGAAGGTTCCCCGTGTCACCCTCTTCAACCTCGTCCAAGGAATCGCGGAGGAGAACAAGGAATCGTCCCCGTCGAGCTATCCCCTTCCGCTCCGGCCGCCGATGTGTTGAGCAAGCTCACGGGTGGTGCAGTCCACCATTTCCCGCCATTGTTGTGCCTCTGTGCTCCCCGTCTTCTGCCCTCTCTCATGCCCTCCTTCATTTGCCCAGGGATCGCCGGAGCCGTCGCCGCCGTCATCATCGTGCTTCCCTGCCACGCCTCGTCACCTCTGCGTGTCGAGGAAGAAGGAGAGGCCCCGTACCCCTTCGCTCATGCGTGTGGGCCGCTGGCTGGGCCGGCCCAGCACTGCGTTGCCTGGACCCAGCCAGATCCGGCCCACTAACCTTTTGTTTAGGTTGTTTATTTATCTTCTTGTAGATCTGTTTCTGGTCCTCTAGTTTAAATCATTTTAAAATAGTTTAAATGCAATTTTGACCAAACCAAAAATCACACAAGTATCCTAATGAGTTTGGAGTCATGTCTAACTTACAGATCTGAAAAATATTAAATTGTGTGACCATGGTAATTACTGAACTGCCACTGGTCAAAATCACCCTTTTTGGTATAGATTGAGCTAGCATGATCTAAAATTTATGAATCCAATTTTTTTGGAAAGCTCTTCACATTACCTTTCAATATAAATTGGTCTCATGTGTTTTGGATTCTTAGAACAAAAGTTGCATGCATTTCTAATTTAGGCCAGCAAGCACTTTGTGCATTTTTAATAAATTATGTAGATAACATTTTGGACCAAACTCAATTGGAATAGTTTCTAATAGCAACAGAGAACACAAATATAAATTTGCATGGTTGTTTGATTGACAGAACTCTCTAGGTGTAATATTTAGTAAAAGTGAAGTTTCTGCCTCTATTTAGAAGAAAAGAATCTAAATGCCTTGTTTACCAAATTGTGTTTTATGATTGTTAATGATTGTTTGGTACTGTTGCTGGCATGTGATTATTGTTTAACATGTTAAGATATGTTAGTACTGTTAGTGGCATGTGCTATGCTTGTTTATCTTGTTGTTAAATTAGTTTTGTGTGAATACATTTTTAAATGTTGGCTAGAATAAATCTTATAAAAAGTATCTTTAATACTAAATAACTCCATATCTCAAGATCTAGAAATCCAAATAAATCAAACTCAAATGTTCTGGAAAACTTATGAAATTATTTAACTCACTGAAGTGGTTTCATCTCATTTAGATTAATATTAAAAATGTGATATTTAAAATACCACAGAAGGTTTAAATTCTAAACTTGTTTGTTTCTGATACTCAAATAGTCCAAATGATGCCAATCCAATTTTGTTAGCTTAGTACTGTGATAACTTAGCTCCCCTAATTTTGGTAGAATTAATTGAGCATTATTAATTAATTAGCATTAGATTAAAGTTTAGAAAACCTTTCTGGACTAAAACAATTATAGAAAAATAATGGTTAATCCAAATGAGTTAGGACCAATTTTGTTAGATCACATTTAATCAATGTTAGTTACCCCTAAAAGGATTTAATTTTTGGATAAGATTAACTTGAGTTGTAGCAAAAACTTGATTAATTAGTTTCTGTAATAAACAATTGTGTAGAGAGTTTAATAACTCCAAATGAATCAAACCCAATTGTGTTGTCTTCTACACATCAGTAGCTTTCTGTAGAAATTTAGTTTGTATTTTTGTGACCAACAGAACCCAAGTTATGCAATTAAACATGCACCACTAGATTCTGCCATATTTAAGACCTAATTAAATAATAGTTAATTCAATTAATTTGAAATCAAATTGTGTTGCTTGGTGTGTGCAGTAGCTGTGTGTGAGGCTTGAGAGTTGTTGTGATGCTTGATTAAGTAGTTTAGTAATTGTAGGTATTGCTTGTTCATATTGATGTTAGATTATTTTGCGTGGGTAATATAATTGCCTTGCTTGTTGAACGTGGTTGCCTTTAAGTAAGTGCTAGTGTGAGTATCTGGTTAACACCTCTACTTTAGTTTGGTAACACATTTTGAATTACAGAGAACTTTTGTCTGAAGTATTTCCTATTTT
Organism: Poa pratensis; assembly: GCA_947311845.1. Lineage (NCBI taxonomy): Eukaryota > Viridiplantae > Streptophyta > Magnoliopsida > Poales > Poaceae > Poa > Poa pratensis. Next base: position 1,484,293 of record CAMZMU010000095.1, on the reverse strand, counting down.
AATAAAGATGCTTAATCACAACTTTAACCATATCTTTATACACATAAGCAGTGTGGTGATTGCCCAACTTGTTTGTTAAATGATAGCCCTCCCTCTTGATTGTTGTTTGTCAGTATTGCTTGATGTTGTTGTTGGAGTGTCCTACTGCGTGTTGATTGTGTTCCTTTCTTTTTGCGACGCTAGATATAAACGCTACCGGATTGATCGTTGGAAAGGATTTATGAGAGAAGAATCGAAGTTTATTTCTTTGGAAGAATCGAAGTTTATTTCCTTGATCAGTGCGCAGAAGTCCAGGAGCATTATGCCGAAATCAGGCAAGCTACTTCACTGAGCTTGCATTTATATACATCTACTTTAATCTCAGGAGTTATTCAAAAGCATCAATGATTTTGGAAAACCCTTTTTACAAATACATGAAAACTATTTTGCCACCCTATGTAGAAGTATAAGGTAGTTATTTAAAACTATAGGATGGGAAAAACAATGTTTATTCAGAACTCCTTTGAAAGTACTTGGATGGAGATGAAATGCCGAAAAGTCGGTATTAAGATGGAGAAATGGAGATTGGTGATGTTTATGAAAAATGCACATTGTGTCTTTGTATTATGACTACCAGCCGATAACCTGTGCGACCACATTTACCCACATATGGGAAAGGGCGTAGTCATATAATTTGCTCGTGTTAGTACTGGATGCCTCAATAACGAGGATAACCTCGTTCCATGAGGGGATGGTCTGAGGACCTACCCCCTGACCCGGGTCCTCTAGAGAGAAGAACGCCTAAGGGCTGTTATGATATGAAATGGAGATAGAGGATTTGTAGGGCCATTAAAATTCGCCGGGCAGAACTACGAGTCCTCACACTTAGTTTCTGAGGATTTAAGTGTCGATGGAGTGTTTCGTAGCGGTAGGGTCCTATACTAGCATGAGCAAAGGACAGGCTATGGCCGGGAACTCAACTTCGCATACCCCTGGTATGGCGGGACGTGGCTGACACGATGAGTGACCGGATGGGTGTGGGAAAAGCGTGCTACCTCTGTAGAGGGTAAAACTATTCGAATAGCCGAGTCCTCGGATATGGACAGTTGGGAGGCTGTCCTAAGACCATGTGCAAGTTTTACAAAGTTTTGAGTTTGAAAGGAAAATGAAGTGGAGATTGTTTTATGCAACTATACCGAAGGGGTAGTATGAGGTTGCTGGAAAATGAGTGACCCTGAAGGGGCTATGATCGGAAAAGGAAGAGTTTTGGAAAAATGGACAAGATGGTGATTTTCGAGGAAAAGGTTTTAAAAGAGATTTCTTACCTTTTTAACCAAAGGTATATTTTCGAGAAAAAGGTTTAAAAAGACTTCTTACCCTTTTTCAACAAACATGGTGAGAAAACTATTTTTCCAAAGGGTTTGTTTCCAACCAAGATATTGAGAAACTACTTTTCAAAATATTTTGCCTTCAACAAGGATATAAGATCTACTCTTCTCTTTTTCAATAAAGATATAGAGATGTTTTTCTAAAACTAAAGGTTTTAAAGATTATCAAAACTAGTGCATGCTCAAGTTGGGGTAGTTTGCGAGTACAATCAAATGTACTCATATTGGTTTCGTCCCTGGCTATTGTCTTAGCCAGATTTTAAAGAGGAGCAGTTCGAAGAAGAGGAGTTCACTGGCGTCTTTGCGAACTAGGGCGCTTCCCAGTCAGCTGCCTGTAGGGTTAAGGCGAATGACTTGGGCTCCACGTTGTTTGGTGATTTCCGCTGCAAGTACCTGTTGAAGCTTATGACTTCAAATCACGTAAGTATATTTAGTCAGTATTTATGGATGTCCTGTGATGCCAATTCGAGTTATGTGCAACAACAGACTGATCATGGGATTGTTGCAGGAAACATAACGAGAATCTCGGATAGCTAATCCGGGGTCCTCACAGAGCATCCTATTCGTGTCCTGGATGAAGCCGAGAGAAAGACCCGTAACAAGACTACCAAGTTCCTCAAAGTTCAATGGTCTCACCATTCCGAGGAAGAAGCAACTTGGAAAGAGAGGCTAGTCTACGTGAGGAGTATCCCGACTTCTTTCCGCAATCTTAGAATCCCGGGACGAGATTCCTATAAGAGGGGTAGAATTGTAACAGCCCAAAGTTTGTGAACCTAAAATGTGAACCAAATTTTCACTTTTGCTTTTCATTCATGCATCATAGCATCATTTGTTTAAGTGCTCAAGTTGAAACTAGGACTTGGAAAACAAAGTAAAACAAAGGAAGACAAAAGCAATAATGGTTTTCTAGCAACTTAAACTCAAATGAGTTGTTGGTGACAAAACCAACTCAACTAAACTTCCATATTTGTCAAGGAAGTTCCAAGAGTTCAGAATAAATATTTGGAACTTGCTTAAAATTTTCTAAAGGAAAATGAATTGGTTTTTAAGAAAATTGCCATAAGCAACTCCCCATTTTAGTCCCCAAGCACATGGACTCCAAATGCCTTCAAATTTCTAGGAGTGCTTGCCAAGGGTACAGGGAGGATGCACAAAAATTTACATAATTTTTGGAAGTGTTTAAATGCCTCAGATAATTCAAATCCAGTGCTGTAATAATTTTTCCAAAACAGACAAGGACCTTTGGTAAATAACAAAATGGCCAGGGGCTTTTTGTAAAGTCTTCTTCTTCCTCCCCTGTAGCGACCGCGCGAGCTGCTCGCGCCGCACCACCGTCTCACCGCGCCGGGCCCTCTCTGCCCTCTCTCTGCAAGGAGGACAGGCAGCACCACGAGGTCGCCCTGCTCACACCCCTCCCAGATTTTTCCCTCTCTCTCTCGCGTCTCTTCCCATGGCCGAACCGAGCCCACCGTAGCCGAGCTCACCATCGCCGTTTGAAGCGTCCTCGAGCAAATCGAGCACCACCAGCAGCTCCGCCTCGACGTCCTCCCCCGCCTAGCCAGAGGAATCGACCGGAGACGCCGAGAATCGACGCCGCCGTCCCCGTCTTCCCCACGACCGTCCAAAGCTCCGCCGCCCGATTTCGTCGCCGTCGACCTCCCTCCGCCGTCTCCGACCTCTCCGTCGTCTAGAGGGTGAGCACCCCGTGCCGTAGCACCCTTCCCCTCTCCTCCTAGCACTCTGCATCCTCGAGCCATGCTGCTCGCCGTGGTTCCCGTCGCCGTAGAGCAACTCCGGTCGTGGAATCGGTCTGGACCGGCCTGGAGGCCGTTTGTCTCTGGCCCATAGCCGGCCTTTCTGCCAGCCTAAACCGGGCTGAGGGCCGGTTGTCTCTGGAGCAAGGCCGGCCTGGAAATCGGCCCAAACCGGGCTGGAGGCCGGTTTGTCTGTTTTTTTTCCTCGCGATTCTTTTCTCGTTCTCCCTTTTCGTGCATGCCTCCCGCTCCTCCCTCGCGCCATTAGTGACATCGTACTCCAATATTTCCCCGGTTTCATCTCTCTCTTTCGAACTTGGGTAATTAATTTTATTGTTGTTGAAAAGAACTTATTAAAAGCACATGTTTAAAAGAGAGAGTTATAAATGTAATAACTCGTTTTTGGATCATCAGAAAATTGTGTGTAATATACCAAAATGCACAGGAAAACGTAAACTATCCCGAAGCATCATCATCATGCATATTCGATCACAATTACAATACTGTACTTTTAAATAGTATTAGAATCACTAAGTAAATGTGGGGTACCCCTCTTCCCTAATTAAGTAGGTATCGCCGTACCCCATTTAAAATTGCTAGATAGCTTATAATAAGTTCAGTACATTTAAATTGTCATGCCATCATGTGTTTGCGCATTGCATTTGTTAAAGCATGTGTGGTGATTGATTGTTTCTTCCGTTGTTATGCTTCGATAGATCAAGCAGCCGGGGTTACACCGCAATACCCCGACGACCCGTACTACCAGCACATTGAGCAAGGCAAGCGTAATCCCCCCTCTGAGCATATCTTATCCTATTTTCCGCAAATATTTTCTCCACTATAATATTGCATGCCATTCCAAATGTCAATTTTACTGGATTAGAGTATCTTGTAGTTGCATTAAGTTTCCGATGCCAATACCTGTTTCCCTCCTACTATCCATAGGTTTGTATTGTTGGCCTGAGCTACTTAACTATGCTATGTTGTTGCTTAGACATGCTTAGTTAAATGCCTAGCTAGTTGTACGATGGATGGTTCATGTTGGACACAGGTGATGAGATGAATTGATGATGGTGGAGAATTTGTGGTGACAGGTAATAAAATGCTTAAAGGTGGGGATGAGAGGCCACTTTGGTATGGTGGTGTTTTGTCTCACTCTCGCCGCCTAGGTGCGGGTTCTTTACCTCTTGAACCAAGAATGAGCGCGCTTCCTTTCGGTGGGGTATATGGAGCCCTCGTCGACCGACTAACTTGTGCGGGGCTAGCCAGGGTCCTCTAGTTTGAGCTTCCATTGCGCGTGCGTTGAGATGGTGGCCAAGACAGAAATGAGGATGTGGTGTTAGGAAAATGAGTGGCCACGGGGCAGGGTGTTGGAGGCACTGAACCTATCCCGTCCTCACTGATGATCCTGGGTTAGTCTCAAGCAAGGTAAAGGTTGTAACCGTTCCCACTCAGCCGGCTTTCCCCGGAAGAGAGCTAAGCGTAGGCAATGAGCCGGGCGGTACCGAAGGTAAACACAGTGCACCCCTGCAGGGTTAAATCTTTTCGAAAAGCCGTGTCCACGGTTACGGACAACTCGGGAAAGGACGATAAGATCATAGAATAACTTGAACGGAATGATTAAAACTGAGTACTAAAGGTACTACTCAAGAATGCAAGGTTAGCTTCCTTGAGGGTGATTCGGGGAGGTGCCTTTGTAGAACAGGTACAGTGTTGATGGTGGTTGATGATGAGAAAGGTGATCAGAAGAAAAGAGTTACTTCTTACCCCTCTTTGAAAATAATCTGATTAGTCGATGCCATGGAGTTATGTTTCAATAAATAAAATCAGCTTTATGCAAACAGCCATAAAACTTTGAAAGCCTCATCGAGCTAAAGCTCTATACTTAATCTTGCGAGTTCGTCGAACTCAACGTCGTTTGTTTTGTTTCAGAGGAGGACTTCACCGACCTCGAAGGTGGGTTCTTTGTGGACGTCGACAAGTAGTCTGGGGTTCCCAGGTGGCAGCTTGGTACATCCTAGAACAGCTGGCGCTGGATGTTTATTTGTAGGCCTCTTAGGCCATAATTTGGTTCTTGTTGTTTAGAACAACCTAATTCGCTTCCGCATGATGTACTGTTGGGTCTGTGACCTCTGGTTGTAATGTGCTATCTTTCTCTATTATAAGAGTTGAACTATATGATTTGTGTCGTAGAGTCTGTGATGTGCCAGTTGTTCCACAAGTCTTGATCTTTCTATTATGCATTGATAGTTGTGCCTGTGTTAAGGCATCAATCGGGGTGTTGCGTTGCCGATGATCAATTCGAGCAACGCCTGCCAAAGGTTTTGGCCAGGGACTGGTAAACCCGTAACCTCCGGTTGTATCACTTAACCGGTGACACACAACATCACTGTATAGCGGTCGGGTCGAGTGCCACACTGGTGCAACAGTCAGGTCAGGATACGATCAGATCAAGATCAGAAAGGAGGATATCCCAAAGACGGCATTTGTTACTCGCTATGGCTCATATGAGTATACCGTCATGTCCTTTGGTCTCACCAATGCTCCAGCTACCTTCATGAGGCTCATGAACTCCATCTTCATGGATTATCTTGACAAGTTTGTCGTCATTTACATCGATGACATCATCGTTTATTCCAAAACCGATGAAGAGCATGCCGAACATCTTCGGTTGGTTCTGACACGACTTCGAGAACACCGCCTCTATGCCAAGTTCTCCAAGTGCGAGTTCTGGTTGGATAATCTTGTCTTCCTTGGTCATGTGATATCCCCTAATGGTGTGGCTGTCATTCCCGACAAGATTCAGTCCATTTTGGATTGGAAAACTCCAATGTCAGTCAAGGCCATCGTAGCTTTCTCGGATTGGCAGGTTACTACCACCGATTCATTGAAGGTTTCTCCAAGATAGCCAAGGCCCTTACTGACCTTCTCAAGAAGGGTACCAAGTTCGTATGGACGGACAAAGCTGAAGAGAGCTTCAAAACACTGAAAGCCAAACTCACGACCGCTCATGTGCTTGTCCTGCCGGACACCAACAAGGATTTCGTCGTCTTCTGTGACACCTTTCTGCAAGGATTGGGCTGTGTGTTAATGCAAGATGGCCATGTGGTGGCATATGCCTCTCACCAATTGAAGCCGCATGAGCACAACTACCCAACTCATGACCTAGAACTTGCCGCGGTGGTCTATGCTTTGAAGCAATGGAGACCATACCTGTTTGGTAACCGTTGCGAGATTTTTTCGGATCACAAGAGTCTGAAGTACCTCTTCACCCAGCCGGATTTAAACCTCAGGCAAAGGCGTTGGTTGGAGTTAATCAAGGACTATGATGTGAGTCTGAACTATCAACCTGGCAAAGCAAACGTCGTGGCTGACGCGCTAAGTCAGAAGTCCTATTGCAACAATCTGATGATTGTGTCAAAGAATGACTCCCACGAAATAGTGATAGTCAAGCTCACGAAGAGAGTTCGTGTAATGGGCTGAACACATTGGTCAAACAACCCTCAACCTGCACGGCGACGGTGCTCGTCGAGCAAGTGGAGGGACATCACGGCAGAGATGAACACCAGCCCGTACCCAGGTTCACGGCCCTCGTGTGGAGGTAACACCGCTACTCCTGCTTGTCTGTATTGCACTGCTTGTAGAGGTTACAGTACAATGAGCTGGCCGAGGGCTCTCTTTTGGCAATGGTGTACACGAGGAAGGGAAGCAGTGGTCTTCTTCTTCCTTGCGCGTAAGTGGCTATGCTGGAATGAGAATGCGATCCTTTGCTACGGTGCTGCTCCTCCTCCTTTTATAGGCGCCCCGGGCTTCCTCCCTGCGCTTGCGCTACGGAAGGGCTATCACGTGGCGGCAGAAGGTGGAGCGTGGTGCACCGCAGCCCGGCTGTCCATGGACACGGTCCATGGGCGTAAAGCTGATGCCTGTGGCAGAGTAACCACCGTCCATGCAGGACGGCCAGCTGGGGCCGCAGAGGAACGTGGGGGTGCCCACGGTGACGTTGGCCGTGGAGCGTAGCGCCGGCCGGTCCCCTTATCACCAAAGAGGAAAACCTTGTAGTCCGGTGCGGATGGCGCAGCTTTGTTGACCCCTTTAATCACCAAAATGGCAACTGCGGCGTCGTCGTCACCGCGCGCAGAGGCGCGCGTCACTCTGCGGCCGCTGCAGAGCCCATGTGCGCTCTGCAGAGGTTGCTTTGCAGCGAAGCGATCTCCACGGGGCTTGGATGCCCTGTAGAGAATTCGGCGTTGACCTCTCTCCAGGGGAGATCACCTTGAAGAGGGGGCAGCAGTGAAGAGGGCCTCCGCAGGCCTCTGCTGCCTCCAAAGCCCTCGCGAGGCAATTCGCCTCGCGAGGCTCTCCAAGCCGTAGGCTTGGTCCTTAGCGAAAATTGCCATCAAGTGTCGAGGGCCGTAGAGGACAGGCCCAGCACACCCTGGATTTCACTGGGCCGACAGTAGCCCCCGGGCCCATGATGGGCACGATGTAGTCCAATGGACGCAGGCGAATCGTCATGGGCCCAAAGTGTCCGGCCGGCCTGAGACACGTGTAGGGCAGTTACGCCGCGACGACACGTTCTCCTCGGAGATGAGGGCGTAGTGGGGGGACCCACCACGTCTCGGTAACTGCTCTGAGGGGAATAAAGCCTGCAGCGCCGGTTCAGGCAGCAGTTACTGCATCATTTGCGCGCCCGTCTCCTCGCTCTTGACTTCTGCGCTCCTGTGTCTCCGGCGCTCCTCCTCCTTCACCGAGCTTCTCCGCCGCCCTTCTTTCTTCGACCATGGGTCCCAAGAAGGACAAGGCGGCAATGGCGAACGTACCGGCCGAGGCGCAGCAGGAGGACGAGTTCGCGCCGGCGCTGGTGGGGACTCGCATCCACACGGCGGAGGCGCTGGACAAGATCCGGCTGATGGCCGCAGGCAAGAACAACGAGCACGGCGCCACTGTTCTCAAGGCGGCGCGCTTTGGCAAGCTCGCGGCGGGGCTGTATCCCATTTTCTTCCAGACCATTTTCGCTGGTTTGGTGCCGCCATTTTCCCCCTTCCTGGAGGAGGTTCTGGCCTTCTATCAGATCCAACTTCTGCATCTGCACCCCAACTCCATCTTGATCCTCGCCATCTTCGCATATCTTTGCGAGGCGTATTTGGGGGTGATGCCTTCCGTGGCCTTCTTCCGGAGCTTCTACGCGCTCCGCTCCACGGCGCCTGGCGAGCGGTCTGGTTGTGTGTCCTTCCGCATCGCGGATGGGATGGGAGGCATCTACATCCCCATGTCCTGGGACGGCGACAAACCCGTCACACGGGTGACGAAGAAGGTGGACGATTTCCGCCAGCGGTGGTTCCTCGTGGACGCCAAGACGCAGAATTCCTTCTTCGACGTCCCTGAGGCGCCGCCGCTGAAGAACTCGAACTGGTCGAGTGCAACCTTTCAGAGCCCGAAGATTGCTGACTTGGTCGCACGCATGAAGCTCGTCCGCGAAGCTGGCCTCACGGGGCAGATGGTTGCTGAAGACTTCGTGAGGCGCCGTATTGCTCCTCTCCAGAAGCACACGAAGCCGATGTGGATGTATTCAGGCCCGGCGGACCCGATGCGGCTGCATTGCAGCTCCCACACCCCCGACGTCATAGCTTCCATTATGGGCATCCTCTTCACCGCCCCGGAGGTTCCTGTGCCGCGCAGTGAGCTCGCGAGGCCCCTCCATCAGATTACTCCGAAGAAGCGCCTCGCGATCCTGGAGCTGATGCCGGAGTTCACCCCTCAGGGCCTGGCAGGGGAGGAGAAGAAGGAGGCCGCGGCGCCCGTGGTGGAAGAGGACTGGGCCTCGGAGTCACCCGCCGCATCTGACGCCGATCTGGGCGTCACCTGTGGAGGGGCGAATCCCTCGGCAGGGGAGGCGAGCTCTTCGAGACCTGCTCCTCCCGAGGGAGAAGTTCTGGAGATTTCGTCCAGCGGGGACGAGGATTTCCTTGTGGCCCCTTCGCGCCAGGTCGCGGAGGGGGAGGAAGACAGCGATGAGGAGGCCGCAGCGGGACGCTGCGATCCCCGCTCCAAGGCTTTTCACGACAGGGCCGCCAAGAGCCCAGTGGGCACCCCTCTCAAGAGGAAAGCTGAGACTGCTCCTGAGGGGCCCGGCTCTGGAGCTGCTTCGTCGAGGTCGTGGCGGTCGTCCACCACGATGTGGGTTGACTCACGCGCCAAGACATCTGGGTAAGCATTGGTCCCTGTTTTCACATCTTTCGAGAATTTTCTTGCTCCCCTCTTGATGGCCTTCTTGCTTGTTTGTTAGGGATTTGGTGACGGCAAAACGCCGGAGGCTCCGCAAGGCCGCGGAGGTCCGGGGCCTTGCCTCGGCAACCGTCGAGGAGCCTGTGGAGCCCTCAGCTGAAGAGGCTGCTAAGCCCGTGGTGACTGAGGCCACGGAGCCGGTCGTGGAGGAGGCCACGAAGCCTGTGTCGGAGAGGCTACAGGGCCTTGGTGGAGAGGCTACAGGCCTGTGGTGCGCCTCTGGCCGGGCGGCTGCTTCGTCTTCTACCGCGGAGGTGCGCCCCGAGGAGGAGGCGGTGGTGCGGACGCCAACACCGCCACGCCCTGTCACTCCACCAGAGCAGCAAGAGGAGGTCGCCACGGAGGAGGCGGGAGCGGCTCGCCGGCGAGGAGAGGCGCCGACGTCGAGATGGGGGAGAACGTTCCTCCTCCGCCCCAAGGCACTGACGCTGAGGTGGAGAAAACGTTCCTCCGCCGCCCCGCCTAACGCAGATGCTGAGGGGGCGGCGGCTTCTTCTGAGGCCGCAGCGGGCACGGCGGCGGCGGACCTCACGGTGGCTGGGCAGTCTTCCCCAGCCCCTGAAGCTCGAGAGGAGGCGCCGATGGAAGACGACGGTGCTGGAGCCCATGGCCCCAATGACGGAGAGGGCTCGCTTCACAGCCCCCAGGCCAGGGTCGACCCGGGCCCAAGCTCGGAGACTCCCACCCTTGAAACTAGTGCGCACGAGGGAGCCTCCATGTCTCGTGGGAGTTCGCGGGCTCTGGTCCTGGGTGGCAGAGCTGGAGCGGCGCTCGCCGCAGCTCTACCTTCCGCCTGGCGAGGGGTGCACTGGATGGGCTGGAGGCCCAACTCGCTCTCGAGGAGGCCGAGCTCGCCAGAGAGTATGATGAACTTGAGAAGGCCTGGACCCGCTTCTTCGAGATCGTGGAGCACCGTCGCCACGACAACGAGGCCATGCAGGCGCAGCGAGAGGAGGCGCTGCGCTTCGCCAAGGAAGTCGCGAGAGCGCGGTGCGCGAGGCTCAAGAGACCCTGGAGCCACTCCAGGCAGAGCGCCAGGCCGCTGCAGAGGATCGCGAGGCGGTGGCGGAGCGCCAAGCTGCAGCCTCAGAGCGCGCGGCCCTCGAGACCACGCTAGCCGCTCAGCGCCAAGAGCTTGCTGACCGCGAGGGGAAATTTGCTGCGGAGTCGGAGGCTACGCGAAGTCTTTGGACCAACACCGCGTGTCTTTGGATGCCCGTGAGCAAGCACTGGCGGCGCGCGAGGCGGAGGTGCTCAAGCGCGAGGAGCAGCAACTGCAGGCTGACAGGGAGCTGTCCACGCAGCGCGCAGATCTTGAGGCGCGGGAGGGCAATCTGGCCGAGGCCATAGGCAAGCATGGTGAGGAGGTGGCCAGGCACAAAAAGCTTGTAGAGAAGTCCAACCGAAAGCTCGCCGCGAGGAAGGAAGAGGCTGAGAAGGATGCCGCCGCCAAGCAGAAAGAATATCGCGCTGCCGTCGAAGAATATGCTGGGAAATTCAAGAAGCAGGAGGACCGCTTCAAGAAGAAACGTGCAGATGACAATGCCCGCATCGTTCAGCTGGAGCATCAAAACGCCAACCTGAACTCCCAGTTGAGGCGCGCCAGAGATGGTCGTCGCCGCGCGGAAGAGGCTCGCGAACGTGCAGATCAAGACCTCGCCTCCCTGATGGCTGATATGAAGGAGCTGAACTGCTGCAGAGGCTGAGCACAGCGTGCAGGCGGCGGGGTCTTGACGCAGCAGCGGGAGCGCATGTTCAAGTCCTTGGTGACCCGGGGGAACACTCTCGCGGGGCAGCTAGGAGTGGATGCCCCTGCTGTTCCCGTTCATGGGAACGCTGACGCCGCCACATACCTCGCCTACTTCGATCAGCTCTTCACCGCGCTCGAGGGCCCTGTGGCGGAACTTGGCGATGTTGTTGATGAGGAGTGCCGCAAGCTCTTGACGTGGCGATCGATCGCGTCTTCGCCAACCTCCAGCGCCTTCAACCCGGCTTCGACTACGAGTCAGTGACCGAGCCCGTCGAGGAGGACCAAGCCTGGAGCTCTCCAACTCGGTTCGAGAAGAAGTCAACGATTACGTCGACCGCTTCAAGAGGGTTGAGGCGGAGCAGGCCGCTGAGGAGGATGAAGGCGCCGAAGAAGAAAGGCTGAAGAGGACGGCGATGGTGAACCCTCTGCCTAGGCCACTCCTGCAACAAGATGCGCTTGACGCGCAACTATCTTTGTTTTAAGACTTGTTTTAAACCATTCTGGCTTGTAAGATACTTTGATCGTACGCAAATGTGTGTGTGCCCCTCGATGGGCCTTTTATCCCTGTTCCATGTCTTTCTTCGCTCTACGTCGTCAGGACCCATCTCTTTGCGCTATGACACCGCCGCTGCGGTATGCCGGAGCGTGACTCGGCAAGGCCGGGGGGTGTTTAAGGCTTGGAGAGGTAAGGGCTCTCGAGTCGCGGTGCTCGAGGGCCCCCTTTGACGCACAAGCAGTCCATGGAGTGTGAGAGAGAAAAAACCCGCTCGAGGGACGACAGGTGCTCGTGAGAGGGAGAAAAACTCCTGAGGGCGCGAGCGCTAGACTTAGCTTGGCGAGACTTTGGCCTCGTAGAGGGCGTTGGCTTCCCTGGTGGGGTTGGTTTCCCTGATGGTGCGCTCCCTCTAGGGGTCGGAGCGTGACTTCTCGACCTTGGGGAGGACTCTTGTTCCCTGTATTGGTTAGAGAGGCAAACCCAAAGCAGGCACATGGTAGTAAACACTCATGCGCGCTTATAGGCTTCCTCATGAGTATCTCGCGAGGAGAGTAAGTACCAAGGTCCTTTGGTGAGGTGGCGTGTTTGGGAGCAAGCCCATGGGCCAGAGCTCTTTGGGAGGTAACAGGCGTGAGAGCGTGCTCACGTGTTAGAGCTCGGATCCTTTGGATTTTGCGGTGCTGTTGGGGTGCTCTTGAGGCACAGTCACCGTACTCAGCCCCCGCTCGCGAGGTGCGCATGGGGAAGAATATGAGCGCGAAATGAACTAAGATGATGAAAGTAAAAACTCACCACCAAAATATTACATAGCGGCGCCTCAGCGCAATGTTTCATTGAGAAACGAATTGGTTCATTACACTTGGTGTTACCAAGATAAAGTTTTCCATGTCGAGGCATGGGGACCACATTCAGTGGCTGAGACTCTTCACGGCCTGCGGCGGCACGTAATCAGGAGAGCTCAGAGGGGCTGGCCCTCGGGAGGAGAAGCTTTTGTGAAGCTTGGAGGTGAAGTTGTGTGCTTCCCTCTAGAGACAAAAAATGTCTGGCGTGACTATGATCACGGGTAGAACTTGCGTAGATGCGCGATGTTCCATGGATTCTTGACCGGATGCCGTCCTCCGTTTCGAGGCGTACCGCGCCAGGCCTGGCGATGTGTGAGACCCTGTAGGGGCCTTCCCACATTGGCGAGAGCTTGTGGAGACCTTCCCTGGAGAGGATTCTCCTGAGGACGAGGTCGCCTGTCTCGAGAGTGCGCGGACGTATGTGGCGGCTGTGGTAGCGTCGCAGGTCTTGCTGGTACTTGGCTGCCCTGAGGGCGGCACGGCGGCGCAACCCGTCAAGGAGCAGCAGGTCGTCGCTGTGGAGGTCTGCTTGATCGTCCTCGTTGAAGGCAAGGACCCGTGCGGATCCATGCTTGATCTCTGTGGGGAGGACTGCTTCAGCTCCATACACGAGGGCAAATGGCGTCTCACCAGTGGGCTTCGTGGGGTTCGTGCGGATGGACCAGAGCACGGACGGGAGTTCGTCTATCCAGCCCTTGCCGTAGCCCTTCAGGCGATTGAAGCTTCTTGTCTTGAGGCCCTTGAGGACCTCAGCATTTGCTCGCTCGGCTTGGCCGTTGCTCTGTGGGTGAGCCACCGAGGCGAAGCAGAGCTTGGTGCCGAGGCTCTCGCAGTAGGCCCTGAAGATGCCGCTGGTGAATTGTGAGCCATTGTCGGTGATGATGCGATTAGGCACACCAAACGGCAGACCAGGCCTCTGATGAATTTTACTGCTGCCCTGGCCGGTATGCTGCGCACTGCTTCAACCTCTGCCCACTTGGTGAACTTGTCGACTGCCACGAAGAGGAAGCGGTAGCCCCCTTGTGATCTCGGGAAGGGTCCCAAGATGTCTAGCCCCCAGACCGCGAAAGGCCACGAGAGCGGGATGGTTTGGAGTCCCAGTGCAGGCTGATGGACTTGCTTGGCGTGGAATTGGCACGCATCGCAAGACTGGACGATGGTGGTGGCATCTTGAAGCACTTGGGGCCAGTAGAAACCGCTCCTGAAGACCTTGCCTGCCAGGGTGCGTGCAGAGGAATGGTGGCCACACTCTCCACTGTGAATGTCTCTGATCAGCATGCGGCCTTCCTCGGGGGGGACGCACTTGAGTGCAATTCCATTTGGGCGCTTGCGGTACAGGTCTCCCTCGAGGATGTAGTATGACTTGGCTTGTCGAGCCACTCGTTCTGCCTCCGCGTCTTCTTCAGGAGGACTCCCTTCAGCAGGTAGTCTTTGAGTTCGTCAACCCAGCCTGTCTCTTGATGCACCATAGCCAGCAGCAGACGCTCCCCTGAGGATGGACCGCAGTTGGGTGCCCCACCTACAGGAGGTGGTGGGAGTACTTCGTCTGTGCTTGTGGCTGCTGCTTCTTGTGGCTGCTTTATGGACGCCTTGGAGAGTCTCTCTTCAAAGACGCCGGCCGGCTGGGCCTGCCTTCGTGATGCTCGCTTGGCGATGTCATCTGCCTCCTGGTTCTCCTTTCGCGGGATGTGCATGAGCTCCATGCCCCTGAAGTGCTTCTCGAGCTTGCGGACCTCTTCAAGGTAGGCGGCCATGTGGTCGTCTTTAGGCGTGTAGCTCTTGTTGGAGAAGTTAACCAGGAGCTGGGAATCACCCTTTATGAGTAAGTGCTTGACGCCAAGGGCGATTGCGGCTCTGAGCCCGGCGAGGAGGCCCTCGTACTCGGCGATGTTGTTGGAGATCTTGTCTATTGTGAAGCACAGCTGGATGGCGTAGTAGAGCTTGTCACCTTTTGGTGAGGTTAAGACAACGCCAGCCCCACCATTGCGGCAGGCGAAAGCTCCATCGAAGTGCATGGTCCAGTGGCTTGGCATTGTATCTCCCGATGACGCGGTTTCTTCTTCGCGAGGCTCTTCAGGAGTTGGGTCTGTCCACTCGGCGACGAAATCCGCCAGCGCTCTCCCTTTTATGACTCTTGTGGTGTCGAAGCGCAAGTTGAATGGTTGCAGCTCAATGTTCCATCCTGCGACGCGGTCAGTAGCGTTGGGGTTGCGCAGGATCTGCTCCAGGGGGAAGGACGTGACCACCGTGATGGGGTGGCCCTGGAAGTAGTGGCGCAGCTTCCTGGAGGCGATGAGTAGCGCGAGGAGGAGCTTCTGCTGCACTGGGTACCGCTCGCGAGCATCTCGCAGTACAGTACTGACGAAGTAGACTGGATGCTCGACGAGGGTCGTTGATGGTGCGGCAGCGTCGGCTCCCTCGAGAGGCTCCTCAGGACCTTTGGCGAGGTTTGCCTGTGGAGGAGCCTCGGCAGGGTGCTCGTGGTGGACTCGACTTGAGGCTGTGGGTCTGGCACTGGGTCTGGAGAGACTGTTCCCTCGTCGGGAGGTTCTGGACTTGGTGTGGCAGTGCTTTTCTTGGGAGAACTGGCTCTTCTCTTTCCACCACCAGGACGGCGCTTGCAGTTTGTGGAGTGGCTGCTAGGTACAGCTTCAGATGCTCGCCTGCCCTGGGGGCTACCATGACTGGTGAGCTAGCCAAGTATTTCTTCAAGTCCTCAAATGCTTTGTCGGCCTCTGGAGTCCACTTGAAGGTGCCGGATTTCTTCATGATCTTGAAAAATGGCAAGGCTCTCTCGCCGAACTTGGAGATGAAGCGGCCTAAGCTGGCCATGCATCCTGCTAGGCGCTGCATGTCCTTGAGGCGGCGAGGTGGCTGCATGTCTTCTATAGCCTTGATCTTGTCAGGGTTTGCTTCTATGCCGCGGTGGGACACGAGGAACCCGAGGAGCTTGCCTGAAGGCACCCCGAAGACGCACTTGGCGGGGTTTAACTTGATGTTCACCTTGCGCAGGCTGGCAAAGGTTTCCTCGAGATCCTTCAAGAGAGTGTCTCCCTCGCGAGACTTGACCACGATGTCGTCGACATAAGCTTCTGCATTTCTTCCCATCTGAGCCCCCAAGGCGATCCTCATGAGCCTCTGGAAGGTGGCGCCGGCATTTTTCAGGCCAAAGGGCATGCAAGTGTAGCAATACACACCACAAGGGGTGAGAAATGCTGTTTTCTCCTCGTCTTCCTTGGCCATTTTGATCTGGTGGTAGCCTGAGAAGGCATCCAGGAAACAGAGGAGATCACAGCCGGCGGTGGAGTCCACAATCTGGTCTATCCTTGGCATGGGGTATGGATCCTTGGGGCAGGCCTTGTTTACGTCTGTGTAGTCGATGCAGAGCCGGCCTCCTCCATTGGGTTTTGGGACAACCACACCGTTGGAGAGCCAAGTGGGGTGGGCAACTTCTCGAATGATGTCTGCTGCTTTCAGCTTCTCTACTTCTTTGATGATGAACGCTTGCTTCTCGGGGGCTTGTTTCCGCGCTTTTGCTTTACAGGGCGTGCGTCTGGACACACGGCTAAGTGGTGCTCGATCACCTCCCTTGGTACACCGGACATTTCTGACGGAGTCCATGCGAACATGTCAGAATTTGCCCGAAGGAAGGCGACGAGCGCGCTTTCCTATTTGGGAGGCAAGCCAGCGCCTATGGTGACGCTAGCCCCCGAGCCCTCAGCCCCCGAGCCGCTGGTGCTCAGCGACACCTTCTTTGTAGATGCTTGCTCTTGAGTGAACAGTTGTTTCTTCTTCTTGGGCCTCTCGAGAGGCTCCATGTCCTCGTCAGCGGGGAATGCCATGGCAGCGGCCTTGTAGGCGATCTCGACAGCGCGCGTGGCGTCCTGTACGTGACCACGTATGGTGATGGTGCCACCGCTGCCAGGGATCTTGACCATGTTGTAGGCGTGGTGCGGGGTAGCCGAGGATGGCGTTGTAGGGCAGGCCAATGTGCGCGACGTCGAAGTCAATTAGCTCGGTGCGGTAGTTCTCCTGCGTGCCAAAGTGACCGCGAGCCTCACTTGCCCCAGAGGCGAGATTGAGCCGCTGGTGACCCCGGTGAAGGGCCTGGAGGGCATGAGCCACTCGTAGGGCACTTGAAGCGTCTCGAAGGTCTCGACAGAGATGACGTTAGGCCTGCACCCCCATCAATGAGCGTCTTGCCGACGGCGATGTTGTTGATGGTGGGGGTGCACACCAACGGGAGGGTGCCCACAGTCTTGTAGACTTGGGGTGATCTTTGGCGTCGAAGGCGATGGTGTACTGGGACCACTTGAGGGGGGGGACGTCTCGACCCCGGGAAGCGCTGCGTTGAGCTCGCGAGCGAACTGCTTGAACTGGTTGTTCGACTTGGGCGCCTGGGATCCGCCGAGGATGCATGCCATGGCACCCTTGGGGGCCTGGTAGCCTCCAGGCTCTTCGTCGGGAAGATTGTTGTTTTTCTCGGCGGCATTCGCCTGAGTTCCCTGGGCCTCTGGAAGTTGCCCTTGCGTCCACCTTTGCGGTAACCACGGCCTCTGCCGCGGCCACCGCTGCCTTCTTCTTGCTCACGCTTCTTGCTCAGCTGCTTGAGGTCATAGCAGTTCTCCGTCGCATGGCCGCGCCTGTTGTGGTAGATGCAGAACGGGCGGTTGTCCACCTTTTTCTCGCCAGCCTCTGGGAGTCCTCGCGAACATGCTTGGCGTCGGGTTCAGCTGCCAGGACTGCGGTAGGCTTGCGCTTTATCTCGTCACGCCTCTTCTGGGTCTTGGATCCCTCGACAGGGTCGTCTGTCGAGCCCACCTTGACGAAGAGGAGCCCTTCTTCTGCCTTGGCGCATTTGTCTGCGATGTCGAAGAGCTTCACCACGGAGGAGAGGGTATCATGGATGCCGAGCTTCTCGAGCATCCTGTGGTTGGTGACGCCCTCTCTGAAGGCCGCAATGACGTGCGAGTCCGGGATGTTCGGGATCTTGTTGCGGACTTGGCTGAAGCGCTGGATGTACCTGCGGAGGGTCTCGCCAGGCTTCTGGCGCACAGCTCGCAGGTCGTTGTAGGTGAGGGCGCGCTCGTACGTGCCCTTGAAGTTCGCAACGAACTGCTGGCAGAGCTCCTCCCACGAGTCAATGGAATCCTCGGGAAGGTTCAGGAGCCACGACAAGGCGGAATCCTTGAGAGCGTGGGAGAACCAGTTGGCCATGACCTTGTCGTCTCCCCCCGCAGCTTGGATGGAGGTGGTGTAGAGCTGCAAGAACTCGATGGGGTTGTTCGTGCCGTCGTAGCCCTTGGGTAGGTCAGGCCTGAACTTCTGTGGCCAGACGACGCGACGCAGGTTGCGGGTGAAGGCCGCGCAACCTGTGGCGTACGAGGCGATGCCACCCTGAAGAGCACGGCGGTTCTGTCGCCCTGCTTGGCCGATTTCCTCGACGATGCGCTTCTGGAGGTCCTTCTGGCGCTCCATTTCCACCCGCGCGTCTGGGGGTGTCGCTGCACGATTTGGCAATCGCGCGGCGAAGACGCGGGATGCGGCCTTGTGCGCCGCAGCTGGAGGTGGACCTGGCGGAGGCGGCGGCGGAGGCGGCGGAGGTGCGCCATGCGCGGTGGTTCCAGCGCGTCCGGAGTTGTGGTGCACCAGAGAGCGCGACGCCGCAGGAGCAGCGCGCGGTGCCGCCGCAATGTCGACGAGGTGCTGGAGGCGGCCGAGCCAGTTGTCGTGCCTCAGCTGTGGGGCGGTAGCGGAAGAGCTCCGCGGCCATGAGCAGCGCGGTGTTTGGGCTGGGCGCTGGACGCCCAAGAGTGGAGGCGCTGTGGCGCTGGGACGGATGCGAGGACTCAGCGTCCTCGCCGTGCCCGTGGTCGACGTCTTCGTCGAAGCGGTCGTCGTGGTGGCCGTCGTCGTCCTCGGGGTGCTCCACCCGCGGTTCAGCGGTGTTGCGCCCCGTGGCACGGCTGGCACGGGGATGGCCACGAGGGTTGGTTGTGTTGGCAGCGGGCTCGGTGGTTGCCCTGCCTGACGCCTGCCGGGTGGCGCGAGCTGCGCGAGTGTTCGCCATGGTGCAGAGATGAACACCAGCCCGTACCCAGGTTCACGGCCCTCGTGTGGAGGTAACACCGCTACTCCTGCTTGTCTGTATTGCACTGCTTGTAGAGGTTACAGTACAATGAGCTGGTCGAGGGCTCTCTTTTGGCAATGGTGTACACGAGGAAGGGAAGCAGTGGTCTTCTTCTTCCTTGCGCGTAAGTGGCTATGCTGGAATGAGAATGCGATCCTTTGCTACGGTGCTACTCCTCCTCCTTTTATAGGCGCCCCGGGCTTCCTCCCCGCGCTTGCGCTATGGAAGGGCTATCACGTGGCGGCAGAAGGTGGAGCGTGGTGCACCGCAGCCCGGCTGTCCATGGACGCGGTCCATGGGCGTAAAGCTGATGCCTGTGGCAGAGTAACCACCGTCCATGCAGGACGGCCAGCTGGGGCCGCAGAGGAACGTGGGGGTGCCCACGATGACATTGGCCGTGGAGCGTAGCGCCGGCCGGTCCCCTTATCACCAAAGAGGAAAACCTTGTAGTCCGGTGCGGATGGCGCAGCTTTGTTGACCCCTTTAATCACCAGAACGGTAACTGCGGCGTCGTCGTCACCGCGCGCAGAGGCGCGCGTCACTCTGCGGCCGCTGCAGAGCCCATGTGCGCTCTGTAGAGGTTGCTTTGCTGCGAAGCGATCTCCACGAGGGCTTAGAAGCCCTGTAGAGAATTCGGAGTTGACCTCTCTCTAGGGGAGATCACCTTGAAGAGGGGCAGCAGTGAAGAGGGCCTCCGCAGGCCTCTGCTGCCTCCAAAGCCCTCGCGAGGCAATTCGCCTCGCGAGGCTCTCCAAGCCGTAGGCTTGGTCCTTAGCGAAAATTTGCCATCAAGTGTCGAGGGCCGTAGAGGACAGGCCCAGCACACCCTGGATTTCACTGGGCCGACAGATTGAAAAGGCCCAACCTGCCCTCCATGAAGAGTTCTCTCGTTTGAACTTGGAAATGGTTCCCTCTGGCTACCTTGCAATCTGGAGATCAAATCTACTCTTGTAGACCAGATTAAAGATGCTCAAAAGCGAGACAAGGGTATTCTAAAAATCAAGGAGAACATTGCTAGCGGGAAGGCCAAATGCTTCTCTATCAATGAATCCGGAGTTGTTTATTTTGGTGACCGCTTGGTAGTGCCAAAGAAACGAAAATTGAGGGAGCTGATCCTCCAAGAAGCTCATGAATCTCCTCTCTCTATTCATCCCGGTAGTACCAAAATGTACCAAGACCTTCGACCACAATTCTGGTGGACTCGGATGAAACGAGAAATTGCCAAGTATGTTGCTGAATGCGACACATGTCGACGGGTAAAGGCTGAACATCAAAGGTCTGCCGGCACTCTTCGCCCTATTGCAGTCCGGAGTGGAAATGGGATGAAATCGGTATGGACTTCATCACCGGGTTTCCCCGATCTCCTAAGGGCAACAATGCAATCTGGGTAATCATTGATCGACTGTCCAAGGTTGCTCACTTCCTACCAGTCCGTGATGATATACGGGCAAGTCAACTTGCTGACTTATATATGGCTCGTATTGTTCCATTGCATGGGGTCCCTCTGAGGATCATATCGGACCGTGGAAGTATCTTTGTATCCAAATTCTGGCAGAGTTTCCAATCGCTATGGGGTCCCGTCTCAATTTCAGCACAACTTACCATCCCAAACTGATGGTCAGACTGAAAGAGTGAACCAAGTGTTGGAAGACATGCTTAGGGCATGTGTAATCTCTTTTGGCAAGGGTTGGGAAAAGTATCTCCCTTTCGTGGAGTTCTCCTGCAACAATAGCTATCAAGCTAGTCTGGGCATGGCTCCATTCGAGGTTCTCTATGGAAGAAAATGCCACACTCCTCTGAATTGGTCCGAGACCGGAGAGAGGGCACTCTTTGGTCCAGATGTTATCAATTGAGCTGAGGAAAAGGTGAGAATCATAAGAGAGAATCTGAAGATTGCTCAGTCTAGGTAGAAGAGCTACTATGATAAGCACCATCAGGAAATCCACTATGAAATTGGTGATAAAGCTTATCTCCGCGTCTCTCCCCTTCGTGGCGTTCGCCGCTTCGGTATCAAAGGGAAATTGGCCCCTTGCTATGTTGGCCCTTTCACCGTTCTGGCCAAGCGAGGAGATCTTTCTTATAAGTTGGAGTTACCGGTCATCTTCCCAAATGTACATGATGTGTTTCATGTCTCCCAACTTCGCCGGTGTTTTAAAGATCCTATCCATGGAGTCGATCATGAGGAGCTAGATCTCCAGGAAGATCTCACGTATCGCGAGCATCCGATTCGTGTCCTGGATGAAGCCGAAAGAAAGACTCGTAACAAGACTACCAAGTTCCTCAAAGTTCAGTGGTCTCATCATTCCGAGGAGGAAGCAACTTGGGAAAGGGAGTCTAGTCTTCGTGAGGAGTATCCCGACTTCTTTCCGCAATCTTAGAATCTCGGGACGAGATTCCTGTAAGGGGGGTAGAATTGTAACAGCCCAAAGCTTGAGAACCTAAAAACCTGAGTAAAATTTTCACTTTTGTGTCTCATTGCATCATGGCATCCATTTTAAGTTGCTAAACAACACCCTAATTGGTTTGGCATCATTTAAAAACAAAATGCCAAACTTGCTCTCACAAACTTCAAAACAATGAAGGCACTTAGACTTGCAAAACAGAATACTTTGACATCTTATATTTTGTTAAGGAAGTTCCAAGAGTTCAAAAATATTAGGTTGAACTTGCTCTAAATTTCTAAAAGAATAATCTGGTTATTTAGCAAATGCCTAATTTAAACCTCTTTGAACAAAAGTTGTCCAAACTATTTTATTTTGCAACCCCAATTTTTGTGGTCCTTCTACATACTGTTGGGAGGCTACAAGAATTTTCTCACATTTTTCTAAAATGTCTAAGTGCCTTAATTAAATCAGGGAAATGCTGCTGGTTTTAAAAGGAAAAGAGAGAAGGACCTATCCGTGATGGCAACAAATTTCCAGGGGGTTTCCGTAAATCCCTTTCTTCTTCCTCTGTAGCGACCGAGCGAGCTGCTCGAGCCGCACCCGCGAGCTCGCCGCTGCCCTGCCGTACGACGCGCCGGGCCCCCCTCTCTGCCTCCACCCGCGAGGAGCAAGCACCACGAGGCTCACCTGCTCCCCGATATTTTTCCTCCCCGTTCCCCTCTCCCCATTTCCTCTCCCCCCGAGCTCCACACCGCCGCGCCATGGCCGAGCTCTCCGCCGTTGATTCAGGAGCCCCCGTCCAAATCGAAGACCACCACTAGCTCCGCCGTGATCTCCTCTACAACCTCGCCAGAGGAATCGAGCATGTTCGCCCGCATTGTCGCGCACGAGCCCGTTCTTCTCCGACCACGGCCGCCGCTGCGCCGAGCGATTCCGGCCGTCCCCGTCCATCTCCGCTCCTCCCGAGCACCACCACGCGTTCAGGGTGAGCTTGCGGTCCAAATGGACATCTCCATTCCCTTGCTAGCTCGCTAGTTTATCGAAATCGCCGTAGCAGTAGCACTCTCCGTCGAGTTGGAAAATCCGGTGCCATTCCCGGAATTTTCCGGATTTTATTCCGGACCGAGAAAATGGCTACTGGACTCACCCAGTTTCGCCCGGTATACACCCGGTATGGACCCGGAAATAATTCCGGATTTTATTTTTCCGGTGCCAAACCCGGAATTATCCGGACCTGAAACCGGATTGCGCCCGTACCAGATCCAGAATTTTCCGGAATTGAATCCGGATACTCCGATGAACCTGTTTCAACACCCCTCTCAGCTCACTCTTTGGTTTGGATTGCACTAATGATTAATCACCTAAACCATGCATCTTTCACATGTGCATGTCATTCATATGCAAGTTAAACATAGGGTTTCATCTATTCTAATCAACAAGTAAAGATGAGTCATTACTTAACTCCACGGTATATTCGAGATGCGCCCCTCTAAGCATCCGAACTCCGTTTAAGTTGAGTAGATTGAATCATCCTCATCCCGGGGATTTAAAATGTTATGACATCATGTGTTTGCGCATTGCATTTGTTAAAGATTGTGTGGTGATTGATTGTTCTTCCGTTGTGATACTACGATAGATCAAGCAGTCGGGGTTGCGCCGCAATACCCCGACGATCCGTACTACTAGCACGTTGAGCAAGGCAAGCGTAATCCCCCCTCTGAGCATGTCTTGATCTAGTTCGAGCTTCCATTTGCGCGTGCGTGAGATGGTGGTTGAGAATGGGATGAGGATTGTGGTGTTAGGAAAATGAGTGGCCGTGGGGCAGGGTGTTGGAGGCAATGAACCTGTCCTGCCGCCACTGATGATCCTGGAAAGTCTCGAGCACGCATGTTGACGAGTAGTCTGGGGTTCCCACGTGGCAGCTTGGGACATCCCGGAACAGCTGGCGCTGAAATGTTTATTTGTAGGCCTCTTAGGCCATAATTTGGTTCTTGTTGTTTAGAACAACCTAATTCGCTGCCGCATGTTGTAATGTTGGGTATGTGACCTTTGGTTGTAATTTGCCATCTTTCTCGATTAGAAGAGTTAAACTATAATGATTTGTGTTGTAGAGTCTGTGATGTGCCAGTTGTTCCACAAGTCTTGATCTCTCTATTATTCATTGATAGTTGTGCCTGTGTTAAGGCATCAATCGGGGAGTTGCGTTGCCGATGATCAATTCCGAGCAACGCCTGCCAAAGGTTTTGGCCGGGGATTGGTAAACCCGTAACCTCCGGTTGTATTGCTTAACCGGTGACACACAGCATCACTGTATAGCAGTCGGGTCGGGCGCCACACTTATCCACAGTGACGTGGGGAAGTACCCGAGAGGGAGCCTGGACTCCTGCCAGGAACTCGGGCTCTCGGGTCCTTCCTTGCCTTCTTGCTTGATTCGGGGACCCGGCTGGCCCCCAGGATCGGAGCCCTTTGTCGACGTAGGCCTTGCGTGTCCTAACGGTGAACCCGCCAGCTTGACTTGAGTCTAGGTCTTGTCCATCTTCATCTTGGGCCCACATGGGGTGGACCCACTTTGGCAGCACTAGGGGAACCCCGTGTTCCACTGCTGCGGCAGAACTGCATCAGGGCCTTGGCAGCGACTAGAGCATCATGGCGAGCTTGCGCGTCCGAAGGCGAGTGCGTGGAGGTCTTGCTCTTGGATGCTCGTGGATCCTCACTGGGGCGAACGCCGTGGTTCCCTCCTCCAGCGGTGGGCTCCTTGTTAGCGCCATTGCAGACGCTCTTCTCCCCGAGCGAGGAGGAGGCATGGTGGTGCCTTTTGGAGCCGCCGCTCGGCCAGGGCCGTTGTCCTTGTCGCGACCGTCCACTTCGTCCGGCGCCACCCTCTCCGTGGGAGGCGGGGACGGAGAGACGCTCCGCCGCGCGCCAACAGCATGGCGTTCAGCTGAAGCTTGAGTGCGTGAGGGAGAAACTAGCTTGGACGCCGCAGGGTCTCCCTTCTTCTTCGGCGGCATGCTTGATGAAGAACTTGCCGATGAACTTGATGAAGATGAAACCAGCGCTTGCGCCCCCTACCTGGCGCCAGATGTCGTGTCTCGATGCACGGACACCGGGAGTAGAGGATACCCCCTTTTAGGTTCGGCACGGGGCGCGAAGGAGGCTGAGAATCGTCTTCTCGGCGGACTCTAGATCAAGCTCTCCTCTCCATGATCAAAGCATGCAACCAAAGGGACACAAGGAGCTACCCAGGTTCAGGCCGCCCGGAGGCTAAAAGCACTACTCCTGCATGTCTGGATTGATGGGTTCTTCATAGTGTGGCTTACAATGGAGCCTCCCGGATGGGGTACCCGGAAGGGTTTTGGCCGGAGGTAGAAGAAGGACAGATCCTGACCCAGAGGAGATCACCTTCCCCTCTACCTTCGCAGCCCTAGTCTAGTCTTGCTCCGGTTGGCCTTGTTCCTCTGATCCGACCTTCTCCTCCTCCGTGCCTTGGTCCTCCTTTTATAGGCTAAGGGGTTTCCACAGGGTCACGTGAGGGGCACGAGGGACCTTCGGCGTGAAGGACCATCCTTATCTAGTTTAGGGGGAGACGTGGCCTCTTCTCAGACTAGCGTCTCCTTTGTGTTAGGTGGGAGCGTCCGCCTTGGGGTGGACAGGGGCTGACACCACCACGGGCTGTGCTTCCCGCCCGCGCTACCTTCGTCTTGCTTCCCAAGTCTTCTGAGGTCATCTAGCGTGATGTGGAGAGCTTATCCACAGTGATGTGGGAAGTACCTGAGAGGGAGCCTGGCCTCCTGCCGGGGACTCGGGCTCTCGGGGCCTTCCTTGCCTTCTTGCTTGGTTCGGGGACCCGGCAGGCCCCCAGGACCGGAGCCCTTTGTCGACGTAGGCCTTGCTTGGCCTGATGGTGAACCCGCCAGCTTGACTTGAGCCTTGGTCTTGTCCATCTTCATCTTGGGCCCACATGGGGTGGACCCACTTTGGCAGCACTAAGGGAACCCCGTGTTCCACTGCTGCGACATGTTTGTTAATTGTCAACGAATCAGAAAATGGAAAGTACAATATGACCCCTCCCAACCAGACTTTTAAGAGCGGCTCCCATGAAGGACGTTATTTCTACCAGCAAGGCAGATCATCCCTCTTTCTCTTTTGTTTACACATCCAGGTATTTCACTGTTTGTCATTGCTTGACTGATAAATCAGGGCAAAAATGTGAAGAGAATTAAGCGGTTAAAGTTGTAATTAATTGGGACTGGGCACCCCATTTGCCAGCTCTTTTTGCAAATTAATGGATAAGCGGATGTATATGCCGCTAGTCCGGTGGTAAAGTCTGTTTGACAGTTGACATAAAGACATCCACCCCGTCCTCATGAGCTTGGTAAACATTGACACAAAAAGGAGTAATAACTTTTGAATAGTTTAAAGGTAGCACATGAAAATTTTACTTGGAATGGCAAGGAAATACCACATATAGGTAGTTATGGTGGACACAGATGGCATGGATTTTGGCTCAAGGTTTTGGATGCACGAGAAGCATTCCCTCTCAGTACAGAGTTTAGACTAGCAAGGTTATTTGAAGCAAACACAAGGATATCAACCGACATAGCAAGACTTATATGAAAACATATTGCAAGCATTATAAGACTCTACACTGTCTTCCTTGTTAACCAAACCCTTTTACTAGAAAATATCTAGACCTTAGAGATACCAATCATGCAAACCAAATTTAACGAACTTTATGGTAGTTCTTCATTAATAGGTTTTAACTACATGATACAAAAGCTTAAACATGAACTACTTGATAACTCAAAACAATTGACAAGTATCAAATTATCCAATACAGTGATCTACAAGAATATGCAAACTTTTTCCATTATACCATCTACCACATGCAACATTTCTGTTCCAACCAATCACCAATCAATTTATTTCAACACAAATTGTCCAAACAATTATAAGTGAAGCAAGAGAGTACTTTCTTTAAAAGAACTAATAGCTCTGAATAAGAGATGCATGCAAAACAGGAGCTAAAAGCATAGCAATAGTTAGATAAGAATACTCAACAAGTATAAGTGAAGAATATGAGTATTCATATGAAAAAGCGGAGCGTGTCTCTCTCCCAATCAAGAATGCTAGGGTCCAATCAAGTTGACCATAAGAAAAATAAAATACTAAAATAAAAGCACACAGATGCTCCAAGTAAAGCACATATGATGTGAAAGAATTAAAATATAGTTTCACTAGAGATGACCTGATAAGTTACTGATGAAGAAGGGGATGCCTAGGGCATACCCAAGCTTAGACGCTTGAGTCTTCTTGAAATATGCTGGGGTGATCCATGGGAGAATCCCCAAGCTTAAGTTTTTCACTCTTCTTGATCACATTATATGATCCTTCTCTCTTGACCCTTGAAAACTTCCGCCACACCAAACTCAGAATAATTCTCATTAGAGAATTAGTGCACAATCAAAAACTCACATGTTCTATAAGGACACAAACATGACCGTTACTTTTAACATTAGCTACTGCCACTGATGTTATGTGAAGCTCTTCACCCAAAAAAGAATTCCACTCAACACTAGTAAAAGAGAGAATGCGAAAAATAAAAGACAGAATCTGTCTAAACAGAACAGTCAGTAAAGACGAATTTTTTCGAGGCACTTACATTGCTCAGATCGAAAAACTTTAAACTAACAAACGATGCGTACATATCTGAGGATCACGCACAAAAATTTGCAGATTTAAATAATTTTTATGTGATTTTACAGAAGTAAAACGGTGAACAGCAGAAATCTGTTCCTGCGCAGAAATCCAAATCTAGCATCATCTTCTATTAGAGGCTCCACTTGGCACAACAATGCGATAAAGTAAAGATACAAAGGAATTGTTACAGAAGTAAACAACTCCTTGACTCAAAAAGAAAAGAAAAATTGTAGAAATAAAATCATGGGTTGTCTCCCATAAGCACTTTTCTTTAACGCCTTTTAGCTAGGCATAGTGATTTTTATGATGCTCACATAAAGATGAGAGTTGAAACATAAAAAGAGAGAATTAATAAGCATATATAAACATGTTTAAATCTAACACTCTTCCTATGCATAGTAGCCTTGTAAGAAAACAAATCAATGTAGCACAAAGAGACTAGCGGAAACCAAAACAAGTGCAGCTTCCAAACTTTCAACATAAAGAGAGGAGACTTAATATTATTGAGATATATGAAACCGTGCCTCCCTCTCTCATAATGACCTGTAGGTCTTAAAGAAACCATCATATAAAAGCAACACAAGAGTAAGCTCAAAACTTTCATCACAAAGAGAGGAAATTTAATAACATGAAGATTTCTATAACCATATTTTCTCTCTCAAAATAATTTTCAGTAGCATCATGAATAGACTCAACAATGTATTCATCACATAAAGCATTCTTATAATGATCCACATGCATAAAAGTATCATTACTCTCCACATAAGCATAATCAATTTCATTAGTAATAGTGGGAGTAAAACTAGCACATCCATCATTATAATCATCATAAATTAGAGGCAAAGTATCATCAAAGCGAATTTCCTCTTCCAAAGCTAGGGGACTAAAAATAATATTTTCATCAAAACCAGCTTCCCCAAGCTTAGAGCTTTCCATGGCATTAGCAATAATGGTGTTCAAAGAATGTATGCTAATAACATTGCTACTATCATGATTGTTATGCAAATAAATTTCCATAGGCTTTTTAATTTTCTCTTCAAACACCTCATGTCCCAACTCAAGATAAATTTCATAAAGCTCTCTCATGTTGTTTTCAGCCATAGGACTAGTTTCAAGGAAAGTAACCATTGATAGAAAGTAAAGAGCTAGACATAATAACTCAGCAAGACAAATACAAAGTAAAGAGATTGGAAGCGTGAAACTCCCCTTGCTCCCGGCAACGGCGCCAGAAAAAGTTCTGGCGTATGGAAGGGGAAGTAAGGAGATTTCTGAACCGAAGTGCTTCCACTCCCCGGCAACGGCGCCAGAAAAAGTTGCTTGATGACGTGGATCACACGTTCGTTGGGAGACCCCAAGAGTAGGTATGAAGCAGTGTAGCAGCAGTTTCCCTCAGTATGAAACCAAGGTTTAATCGAACCAGTAGGAGCAAGAAATCACTTCTGAAGGTTGTCAGTGGCACGCTAACATGGAACCTGCACCCAACACAATCAAACTACTTTGCCCCAACGAAACAGTGAGGTTGTCAATCTCACCGGCTTGCTGAAAACAAAGGATTAAACGTATGGTGTGGAAAACAGTAGTAAATTGCAGAGAATGAAAAGGAACAATGTTTGCAGTTGGTTGTATTATCAGTGTAAAAGAATGGACCGGGGTCCACAGTTCACTAGTGGTGTCTCTCCATAAAAGATAACTAACATGCTAGGTGAACAAATTACACCTGGGCAATTGACAAAATATTGAGCGCATGACAATGCATATATATGACATGATGATTACTATGATATTCATGGGCATTACGACAAAATACATAGACCGTTATCCAACAGCATCTATGACTAATAATCCACCGCCAGGTTGTCATCCGAGTTCCCCGTTGGTATTAAGTTGCAAGCAACGGATAATCGCATTAAGTAATATGCGTAATGTAAACAAATGCATTAGACCTAACGGCGCACCCTTAAGCTAAGCATCGGTTATTTTATCCCTACTGGCAACAGCACATCCACAATCTTAGAAGTTATTGTCACTCTCCCAGATTATCGGAGGCATGAACCCACTATCTAGCATAAATACTCACTCTTGGAGTTACAAGCATCTACTTGGCCAAAGCATCTACTAGTAACGGAAAGCATGCAAGATCATAAATAACATATAAGATAGATTGATAATCAACTTGACATAGTGTTCAATATTCATCGGATCGCAGCAAACACAACATGTAGCATTACAATAAGATGATCTTGATCATGATAGGCAGCTCACAAAATCTAAACATGATAGCATAAAGTGGAGAGACAACCATCTAGCTACTGCCATGGACCCGTAGTCCAAGGATGAACTACTCGTGCATCACTCCGTAGGCAGGCATGGTGATGTAGAGCCCTCCGGTGATGATTCCCCTCTCCGGCAGGGTGCCGGGAAGAGCTTCTGAACCCTCCCGAGCTAGGGTTGACGGCGGCGGCGTCTCTGGAACTTTTCGTGGATAATGGCTCGGGTATCCAGGGTTTTCCCGTGAAGATGAATAAATAGGCGAAAGGGCGGCGGCTGGAGATGCACGTGGGCCCCACACCACCCCACGGCGCGGCAGGGGGGCGCGCGGCCCCATGGTGTGGCTGCCTCGTGGCTCCCCTCCGTCTCTCCTTTGGACTCCGACGTGTTGGAAAAATAGGAGGTTCTGTCCAAGTTTCGTCCAATTCCGATAATATTTCCAGACTAGCTTTTCTGGAATACAAAAACAGCAGAAAAGAGGAACTGACACTGTGGCATCTTGTTAATAGGTTAGTCCCAGAAAATGCATAAAAATGCTATGAAGTGTATATAAAACATGTAACAATTGGTATAATATCAACATGGAAAATCAGAAATTATAGATACGTTTGAGACGTATCAGCATGCACTTGAAAATTGTGGAATTGTTTCCCAACTCACGCCAAATGGAACACCACAGGGTAATGGTGTGTCCGAATGTCGTAATCGTACTTTATTAGATATGGTGCGTTCTATGATGTCTGTATCCAATCAGCCAATATCATTTTGGGGGTATGCATTAGAGACAGCCGCATTCACTTTAAATAGGGCACCATCTAAATCCGTCGAGACGACACCATATGAGTTGTGGTTTGGCAAGAAGCCAAAATTATCGTTTCTTAAAATTTGGGGATGCGAGGCTTATGTCAAAAGGTTACAACCTGATAAGCTCGAACCCAAGGCGAAAAAATGCGTCTTCATAGGATATCCAAAGGAAACTATTGGGTATACCTTCTATCACAGATCCGAAGGCAAAGTTTTTGTTGCTAAGAACGGATCCTTTCTTGAGAAGGAGTTTCTTTCAAAAGGAGTGAGTGGGAGGAAAATAGAACTAGACGAGGTTATTGAACCTTCTCCCGAATTGGAGAATAGCGCAGCGCAGGAAGATTTGGATCTTCAGGCGCTGCCTTCACTAGCTAGAGAGGAAGAAGCTGATGATAGTGATCATGAAGCTTCTGTCAAAGTTCCCGTTCACAGGTCGACAAGGTTACGTACTGCTCCTGAATGGTACGGTAATCCTTTCATGAACATTTTATTGTTAGACAATGATGAACCTACGAACTATGAGGAAGCGATGATGAGCCCAGACTCTGGAAAATGGCAAGATGCCATGAACTCTGAAATGGAATCCATGAAGGAAAACCAAGTGTGAACTTTGGTTGACCTTCCTGATAGCCGTAAGGCTGTTGAATGTAAATGGATTTTCAAGAAGAAAACAGACGCTGACGGTAATGTCACCGTATATAAAGCTCGACTTGTCGCAAAAGGTTTTTGACAAATTCAAGGAGTTGACTACGATGAGACCTCACCCGTAGCGATGCTAAAGTTTGTTAGGGTTCTACTAGAAATTGCTGCTTATTTCGATTATGAAATTTGGCAGATAGATGTCAAAACTGCGTTCCTCAACGGAAACGTTGAAGAAGAGTTGTACATGGTACAACCCGAAGGTTTTGTCGATCCTAAGGATGCTGGTAAAGTGTGCAAACTTCAGCGTTCCATCTATGGACTGAAGCAAGCATCCCGGAGTTGGAATCTTCGATTTGATGAGGTGATCAAAGGTTTTGGATTTGTCCAAAATTATAAAGAAGCTTGTGTTTACAAGAAAGTGAGTGGGAGCTTGGTTGCATTCCTGGTTTTATATGTAGATGACATATTACTTATTGGGAATGATGTGGAGCTGCTTAACAGTGTGAAAGATTATTTGAATAATAGTTTTTCATTGAAAGATCTTGGTGAAGCCGCATACATATTAGGCATTAAGATCTATAGAGATAGATCAAGACGCTTAATAGCACTTAGTCAAAGTACATACCTTGAGAAGATAGTGAAGAAATTCAATATGCAGGATGCAAAGAAAGGTTCTTTGCCCATGTTACAAGGTAAGCCATTGAGTAAGACTCAGTGTCCAACTACGGCAACAGAAATAGAAAGGATGAAGAAAATCCCCTATGCCTCGGCCATAGGTTCTATTATGTATGCCATGTTGTGCACTAGACCGGATGTGTCCCATGCTGTTAGTTTGATGAGCAGATACCAGAGTGATCTAGAGAGGCTCACTGGACAGCAGTTAAAAATATCCTTAAGTACCTAAAGAGGACTAAGGACATGTTTCTTGTCTATGGTGGTGATGAAGAGCTCTCCGTAAAAGGTTACATCGATGCTAGCTTTGATACTGATCCAGATGACTCGAAATCTCAAACAGGGTATGTCTTTATCTTGAATGGACCTGCGGTTAGCTGGAGGAGTTCCAAGCAAAACCGTCATTGCGGCATCTACATTAGAGGCGGAGTATATCGCCACTTCTGAAGTAGCGAAAGAGGGGATATGGCTGAAGGAGTTCGTCACTGAACTCGGCGTTGTTCCGAGCGCACTGGATCCCATAGAGATTTTTTGTGACAACACTGGTGCCATTGCTCTAGCCAAGGAACCAAGATGTCACAAGAGTTCCAAGCATATCAAACGCCGGTTTCATCAAATTCATGAGCATGTCAATGAAGGAGATATTACCATTAGCAAAGTACATACGAATCAAAATATCGCAGATCCGTTGACTAAAGTTCTTCCACAGACAAAACATGACAGCACCAGAAGGCCATGGGTGTTAGATTTTTACCAATGTAAACTAGATTATTGACTCTAGTGCAAGTGGGAGACTGTTGAAAATATGCCCTAGAGGCAATAATAAATAAATGCTATTGTCATATTTCCCTGTTCATGATATATGTTTATTTTCCATGCTATAACTGTATTAACCGAAAACATAATACATGTGTGGTTGCATAAACAACACCGCGTCCCTAGTAAGCCTCTACTAGACTAGCTCGTTAATTAATGATGGTTATGGTTTCCTAACCATGAACATGAGTTGTTAATTAATTAACGGGATCATGTCATTAGAAGACTGACGTGATGGACAAAGTTGTTAATTAATTAACGGGATCATGTCATTAGAAGACTGACGTGATGGACAGACCAGACTAAGCATAACATTATTGATCATTTCATTAAGTTTATATTGTCATGCCTTTTATTGTCAAGTATCCTGTTTCTTAGACCATGAGATCATGTTATTCCTGGGTATCGGAAGAATACTTTGGGGACATCAACCATCGCTTCGTGACAGAGTGATCATAAAGGTGTCTTACGAGTATCTCAGAAAGTACTTGTTGAATTACATGAATCAAGACTGGGATTTGTCCCTCCATGTTTCGGAGAGATATACTCTGGGCCCACTCGGTAGTGCACATTCAGTAACGCTTGCAAGCACATGACTAATGAGTTAGTCACAGAGAATGTTGTATTACGGAACGAGTAAAGAGTACTTACCGGTAACGAGATCGAACTAGGTATAGTGATACCGACGATCAAATCTCGGGTAAGTAAAATATCGCGTGACAAAGGAAATTGTATACGGATTATAGTAGTCCACGACATAGTGGTTCAACCGATAAAGATCTTCGTTGAATGTGTGGGAGTCATTATGGATATCCTGGTCCCTCTAATGGTTATTGATCGGAGAGGTGTCTCGATCATGTCTACACGTCCTCGAACCCGTAGGGTCACACACTTAACGTTCGGTAACGCTAGAGTAGCTCTGGGATAATTTTGTTAATGGTGTCCGAATATTGTTCGGAGTCTCGGATGAGATCCTAGACATCACGAGGAGCTCTGGAAGAGTCTGGAGGTAAAGATTTATATATGGCAAGTTGATTTCAGGGTTCCGGAAAAGTTCGGGTTTTTTTCGGCAGAGTGTCGGAATGTTCTAAAAGGTTCCGGAGGGTCTCACGGTGGGGCCCACCTATCCCCAACGACCAAGGATGGCCCACTGGTCCATTTGACTAGGCCTACTTGGTCCATGTAGCCATTCAATGGGTAGCCCTTTAAAAGGGGTTTACCACTCTTGAAAGAGGGGGTTACTACCTTTTAAATGAGAGGGGGTTACTGTCGCAGCAGTGGAACATGGGGTTCCCCTAGTACTGCCAAAGTGGGTCCACCCCATGTGGGCCCAAGATGAAGATGGACAAGACCAAGACTCAAGTCAAGCTGGCGGGTTCACCGTCAAGACAAGCAAGGCCTGCATCGACAAAGGGCTCCGGTCCTAGGGACCTTCCGGGTCCCCGAACCAAGCAAGAAGGCCAGGAAGGACCCGAGAGCCCGAGTTCCCGGCAGGAGGCCAGGCTCCCTCTCGGGTACTTCCCCACGTCCCTGTGGATAAGCACTCCACCTCACCGCGGAAGACTTGGGAAGCAAGGCGAAGGCAGCGCGGGCGGGAAGCACGTCCCGTGGTGGTGTCAGCTCCTGTCCACCCCAAGGCGGACGCTCCCACCTAACCCAAAGGAGACGCTAGGCTGAGGAGAGGCCACGTCTCCCCTAAACTAGATGAGGAGGGTCCTTCACCCCGAAGGTCCCTCATGCCCCTCACGTGACCCTGTGGCAACCCCTTAGCCTATAAAAGGAGGACCAAGGCACGGAGGAGGGAGAGGTCGAAGCAAGGACGAACACAAGCTAGAACCAGAGCAAGACTAGACTAGGGCTGCGAAGGTAGAGAGGAAGGTGATCTCCTCCGGGTCAGGATCTGTCCTTCTTCTACCTCCAGCCAAAACCCTTCCGGGTACCCATCCGGGAGGTTCCATTGTAAGCCACACTATGAAGAACCCATCAATCCAGACATGCAGGAGTAGGGCTTTTAGCCTCCGGGCGGCCTGAACCTGGGTAGCTCCTTGTGTCCCTTTGGTTGCATGCTTTGATCGTGGAGAGGAGAGCTTGATCTAGACTCCGCCCAAGAAGACGATTCTCAGCCTCCTTCGCGCCCCGTGCCGAACCTAAAAGGGGGTATCCTATACTCCCGGTGTCCGTGCAACGAGACACGACATCTGGCGCGCCAGGTAGGGGGCGCAAGCGCTGGTTTCATCTTCATCAAGTTCATCGGCAAGTTCTTCGTCAAGCATGCCTCCGAGGAAGAAGGGAGATCCTGCGGCGTCCAAGCCGGTCTCTCCCTCACGCACTCAAGCTTCAGCTGAACGTCGTGCTGCTGGCGCACGGCGGAGCGTCTCTCCGTCCCCGCCTCCCATGGAGAGGGTGGCGCCGGACGAAGTGGACGGTCGCGACAAGGACAACGGCCCTGGCGGAGCGGCGGCTCCAAAGGGCCCACCATGCCTCCTCCTCGCTCGGGGGAGAAGAGCGTCTGCAACGGCGGCAAGGAGCCCACCGCTGGAGGAGGGAACCACGGCGTTCGCCCCAGCGGGGATCCACGAGCATCCAAGAGCAAGACCTCCGCGCACTCGCCTTCGGACGTGCAAGCTCGCCATGATGCTCTAGTCGCTGCCAAGGCCCTGATGCAGTTCCCTCCAAGCAGCGGCGATCCCAAGGTCTACCAAGAATGGAGGACTCGCGTCGAGAGGCTCCTCGACTTCGCCGATGGTGGTCCGTGGGTCGAACCCACTCAAGCTCCCACCGTCGACAATCCCGGAGCAGCACAAGACAAGACACGTGATCCGCGAGGCCAGCCTCGTGGTGAACGTCAAGCCAAGACGGCGCCTCCTCGCACCGCGCCACCGATGGCTGATCGGCTAAACCGCGATCACGGCGAGGCCATCTCCATCGGGTCGTCTACCTCGCGCAACCCAGATCTTCGTGACGAGCTCAACAGCCGTCAGAACGAGGATATGCGCACCCGCATCGAGCGTCGCCGAGAACGTCACCGCCGGGAAGATCGGGGCATCGACCTCGCCGAAGGCTGCCTCGCCCTCGCCCCGAGTTCCGCCACTTCAACTGGCCCAAGAAATTCAAGATCGACGTTCTCCGCTACGACGGCACCACGAACCCCCGGGACTTTCTGCAGATCTACTCTCTTGCTGCGATGGTTGCCGGGGCCGACGAGGTCATGATGGCCAACTGGTTCCCGTTGGCCCTGAAGGGAGATGCCCAGACTTGGCTTCTCAACCTTCCCAAGTGCTCCATCCGTTCCTGGCGGGCACTGAAGGAGCAGTTTCTGGGGGCTTTCCAAGGCGGGTACGAGCGCCCGGGGGCTCCCAGTGATCTCCACGACTTCAAGCAGTTGCCGGGTGAAACTCTCCGCAAGTTCATCCAGCGCTTCACCCAGAAGATGAACACCATCCCGTGCATCAAGGAGGAGTTGGTGATCCAGTCCTTCCACGCCAACGTCCGCAACCCCAAGATGCGCGAGAAGCTGAGCATCCATCGCGTCGAGTCTGCTCGTAAGCTCTGGGAGCTTGCAGATCGGTGCGCTCGAGCTGAAGAAGGAGCCAAGTTCCCCGGGGAGGATGAACCCGAGGACAAGGTCGCTCCAGCCAAGAACAAGAAGCGGGACCCTGGACCCGACAAGCGGATCTTCGTCACCGAGCCTCTTCCGAAGAAGACCAAGCCCGCGCCGACTTCCGAGGAAGAAGGTGAAGGTGATCCCTGGTGCCACATCCATCCAGAAGGCAACCACTTGCTCAAGGACTGCCGCATGCTCAAGAACCTCGCCATCCGGGAGCAACGCCGAGCTGATGGGGTCAGTCAAGACGGTTGCTACAACTGCGGCACTGCCGGGCACATCGCTCGTGACTGTCCCACGGGTCGCCAAGGCGGAGGCGGCCGTGGATGGAACCGAGGCGGTGGCCGCGGGGGCCGTGGAGGAGGACGCGGCGGTCAAGGTGGTCGCGGGTACAACACTCCGGAGGCCCCCACGGCGGCGGGGAAGCTCCGGCTCCCCAAGGAGGCAACGGCGGCAAGTATCAAGAAGTCACTGGAGTTGTCGGGTGCATCCACGGAGGGTCTTCTCTGCCTCCCTCCAACGGCGCCTGCAAGAGACTTGTCCGGGAGCTGAACGCGGTTGCTTCTGCTCCGTCCAAGCCCCTGGACTGGTCTAGTCAAGTCATCACCTTCGACCCAGAAGACCACCCTGCAAACACTGCCGGGGTCGGGACCCTGCCGCTGATCGTGTCGCCCGTCATCCACAACTACAAGGTCACCAAGATGCTGGTCGACGGAGGCTCCAGCCTCAACTTGCTGACGGCGAAGGTCCTGGCTATCCTTCAAATCCCCTGTCTCGCCTGCAAGACACCGGGGTGTTCCAAGGCGTGAACGGAAGTGTTACTCGACCCCTCGGGAAGATCACCCTTCCGGTCACCTTCGGCGACTCCAAGAACTTCCGCACCGAGGAAATCGTCTTCGACATCGCCGACACTCCGCTACCGTACAACGGCATACTTGGCAGACCTGCTCTGGCCAAGTTCATGGCCGTCTCCCACTTCGCCTACAACATGCTGAAGATTCCGGCGCCGTGGGGTGTGATCAAGGTCAAGGCCGACATCGACGATGCTATCTACTGCGTTCACCAGCTGAACCAGACGGTGGCAATCATGGCGGATGTCCCTCAAGGTGTACAGGAGGATGATGATGGGGCTCTCCCCGGGGGCGAAGGGCACCCGGGGGCTCCACATCTACTCCCCCAAGAAGGCGCCATTCCATGGCGATCCGCAGCTGACCAAGAAGGTGGCGCTAACCAGCGACGGAGTTCGCTCCATCACCATCGGCGCCCGCCTCACCGACAAATAGGAAAGCGCGCTCGTCGCCTTCCTTCGGGAAAACTCTGACGTCTTCGCGTGGGAGGCGTCAGGTTTACCCGGCGTTCCAAGGGAGGTGATCGAGCACAAACTGGCGGTCAATCCGGGGGCTCGCCCCGTGAAGCAGGTTCTCCGGAACCAAAGCAAGGAAAAGCTGGAATTCATCATCGCCGAGGTGGACAAGTTGATAGAAGCTGGTGTCATCCGGTCGGTTCCCCACCCAAGCTGGGTGGCCAACCCCGTGGTGGTACCGAACCCATGACCTTCAAGTGGAGACTCTGCATCGACTTCACAGACCTGAATAAGGCCTGTCCCAAGGACCCTTTCCCCCTGCCGCGGATCGACATGATCGTGGATTCCACGGCCGGGTGCGAGCTGCTGTGTTTCTTGGACGCCTTCTCCGGGTACCACCAGATCATGATGTCACTCGAGGACCAAGAGAAGACGGCCTTCATCACTCCCAAGGGCTGCTACTGCTACACCCGGATGCCTTTTGGCCTCCGAACGCCGGCGCTACCTTCCAGCGCGCAATGCAAGCATGCCTTGGGTCACAGCTGGGCCGCAACGTTGAAGCGTACATCGACGACATCGTGGTCAAGACCCGGTACAAGGACTCCCTCATCCAAGACCTGCACGAGACCTTCGAGAACCTCCGCCGGGTCAACTTCAAGCTCAACCCCGACAAGTGCGTGTTCGGGGTCCCCTCCGGCAAGCTGCTGGGTTTCCTGGTCTCTCACCGAGGGATCGAGGCGAATCCGGACAAAATCAAGGCAATCGAGCGCATGGAGGCGCCCCGGCGGGTCAAGGACGTACAGCGCCTCAACGGGTGCATCACTGCACTCGGGCGCTTCATCTCAAGGCTTGGGGAGCGGGCCTTACCGTTCTTCAGGCTGCTCAAGAAGTCAGGCCCCGTGGAGTGGACCTCCGAGGCCGAGGAAGCCCTGCAGTCCCTTAAGCGCTACCTCGCCTCGCCACCAATCCTCGTGGCACCAGAAGAGAAGGAGCCCCTACTACTGTACATTGCTGCCACCAACCAGGTGATCAGCGCTGTGCTGTGGTAGAGCGTGACGCTCCTCCGAAGAAGTCAAGCAAGATCAAGGGCAAGCGACCCGGGAACTCTCTCCGGGCAACCGTGCAAGAAAAGGCTGCCGGGTGACCAGGGGTCTCACGATCCTGACGTCACTGCAACCTCACCAGCGGCGCGGAGCCCGTCGGGAATGGAGAATCTCCCTCCGACGAGACTTCGCCGGGGGCTACCTCGTCCCCACCCCAAGACGTCGACGTGGAGGAAGCCGAGCCCTCTCAGGACTCGGCGACCCGCAAGGTGCAGCACCCGGTCTACTTCGTCAGCGCAGTGCTGCGCGACGCCCGGGAGCGGTACCCCATGATGCAGAAGCTGCTGCTGGCAATCCTCATTGCCTCCCGCAAGATGAGGCCGTACTTCCAAAGCCATCCCATCACGGTGGTGTCCAAGTACAACCTAAGAAGCCCCCTGGAGAACCCACTTGCCACTGGTCGCATATCATGGTGGGCCATGGAGCTTCAAGGTTTCGGTCTCAAGTTCGAGCACACGGACAACATCAAGAGTCAGGCGCTGGCGGATTTCACGGCCGAGTGGACCGAGACGGCGTTCGACGACCCGGAAGAGGAAACCTGCCTCCCCGGGAAGGAAGATCCTAGCGCCTGGACCATGCACTTCGACGGCTCCTACACCAAGGGGAAAGGAGGTGCTGGGGTTGTCCTAACCTCACCAACCGGGGACCGGCTGAAGTACGTCGTCCAGATGCACTACCAAGGGAACATCTCCAACAACACGGCGGAGTACGAGGGCCTGCTCGCAGGACTTCGTGCTGCCTCGGCCTCGGCATCAACAAGATCGTCGTCAAGGGTGACTCTCAGTTAGTCATCAAACAAGTGAACAAGGAGTACGCGTGCCCTCAGATGGCACCATACGTTGAAGAGGTCTGGAAGCTGCAGCGGCGCTTCGACAACTTCCGGGCTGTGTACGTCCCACGGGGAGAAAACACGGCCGCGGATGAGCTATCGCAGGTGGCGTCCAAGCAAGAACCAGTGCCTCCCGGGATCTACATCGAGGTCCTCAGGCGACCTTCGATCCCACCCGAGAGGCTCGCGACAAGATCTGCGCCGGGGGCTGGCGACCCTTCTACCTCGACAACACGGGTAGCCAGCCCAGAAGCTCAAGACCCGGCAGCCCCTCCAGCGGAGGAAGCTATGCTTTCTTTCCGTCGGATGGTGCTACCGGTGGAAGGAACCCACCCACCCTGGGCCCGGGACATCGTCAAGTACATCATGGAGCACGCCCTCCCGGAGGACGATCACGACGCCGAGCGGGTGGCTCGTCAAGCCAAGCTCTACGTCATGATCGACGGCGAGCTCTACCGGCGACGGGACAACGGAGTCAAGCTCCGCTGCATCCCTCAAGAACAAGGCCAAGTACTGCTACGGGACATCCACGAGGGCACATGTTCAAGTCATGTGGCATCAAGATCACTGGCGGGTAAAGTTTTTCGTCACGGGTTCTACTGGCCAACAGTCCTCAGTGATGCGGAGCAGCTAGTCAAGACCTGTGAAGCCTGCCATACTATGCGAAGAACATACATCAGCCGGCGCAAGCTCTGCAGCCAATTCCAATCTCCTGGCCGTTCGCGGTCTGGGGGCTGGACATCGTGGGAAGATACCGAAGTCTGTCGGGGGCCATGAATACCTTTTCGTGGCCATCGACAAGTTCACAAAGTGGGTGGAAGTGATGCCAGTACCAAGACAGACAGCTCAAGCAGCCATCAAGTTCATTGAAGGGATCGTGTACCGCTTCGGAGTACCCAACAGAATCATAACGGACAATGGCTCTCAGTTCACAAGCCGATCCTTCCTCAACTTCTGTGAAGAGCTGGGAATCAAGGTGTGTTTTGCCTCGGTGTCCTACCCAAGGTGCAATGGGCAAGTGGAGCGAGCCAATGCGGAGGTCCTAAAGGGTTTGAAGACCAAGGCCTTTGACAAGTTAGAAGACAAGGGCAAGAACTGGATTGAGCATCTACCAAGTGTCTTGTGGTCCCTCAGAACCACACCAAGCAGAGCCACTCAAGAAACACCATTCTTCCTTGTCTATGGAGCAGAAGCCGTCTTGCCAACAGAGCTCAGGCATGGATCCCCCCGGGTACTTGCCTATGATGAAGACGCACAAGCTGAGAGGAGGATTGATGACATCAACTTCCTGGAAGAGGTGCGGTGCCGAGCTTCCTTACGATCTGCTCGATACCAGCAAGGGCTCCGCCGCTATCATGATCGCCATATCCGTTCACGGGTACTGGAACCCGGAGACCTGGTTCTCCGCAAGAAGCAGAAGCTTGATAACATGAACAAGCTGTCTCCAAGTGGGAAGGACCTTATCGGGTGACGCATACCCTGAGACCCGGAGCTGTTTATCTGGAGGACGAGAAAGGCAGGCCGGAGGGCAACGCCTGGAACATCGAGAATCTCCGGAAATTCTACCCCTGAATACGAACATGAATCGCAGATAGTTCGAGTCAACTAAGCACGCCCAAGGGGCTAGTGTTCTGTATAAGGGTGTAAGAATCGTCGCCAAGGAATAAAAGATAAGTTTTTCAATTCCGTGAGCCTCTCTTGTTGTCGTGAAGTGTGTTATCCGTAACAACCCCCAAGCAGGGGGCTGACATGGTGCCGGTGGCTGACAGGTCGAGCGCGAGTAGCCTATCAGTAGGCGCTGCCACCTGATCGTGCCGTACTGCCGCGGTAAGAAGTGGAACGGGCAGTGCTGTGTTTTAAAGAACCTAAACACAGAAATGCACATTCAACTTTGCTTGCGGGTTGCTCCGGATGAAACACTTTCACGACATGTAAGGGAGGGTCCATTCTTTTCCTACTGAAAGTGTGTTATGTGTAGCGCCTCTCCCGGGACAGGAATGGATGCTGAAGAGCGGCTCAGGAGCTGGATACCCGGGAAGGACAGAGTAGATCAAGGCACGGCAAAAACCAGCTAAGTCTTTGCATGTGCATCTTGCATTCTAGGCATAATATCTCGCTCGGAGTCAATATACCACCAACCTGCGCATGCTTGACAGTTGATGAGAACCTTTGCGGGGGTAATGCGTCCTCCCCGGCGAACGGTCAGATTTCCCTTCTGGCCTAGTACCCGTGGCTGTGGAGTGGACTCCCGGAAGGCATAGTGCTCTTAGGGGTGCTGCTACCGGTGCAGGCGGTTAGAGTACTTGTCACCTAAGAGATCTCCTCAGAAAACTTGACGGCGCGTTAGTGCAAGGGAGGTTTGGGAAATGACCCCGGGAGTTGAGCCCTAGGATTGCATTCATCTGAACTTACATTCTGAATTTACAATTCTGATTACATTCAGTCGAAGCTTTTCCTGGATACATATCTAGCCTATGCTACTAAGGCCAGCTCAGGGCTCCTGGCTGCAGCTCTGTCTTCTGTTTTATTGCCTGCCGGGTGAACTCCGGACTCCCGGGGACGCCTGGGATGAAGGAGGGCATTCGCGCAGGATCTTCAGGGGTCCCACGGGCCGGGGAACTTCCGGGCAAACCCCGGCACATGCTGGCTGCAGAGGAGGTGCACGTGGTCCACGAACTTATCCATGATGTCTTCCTCATCCTGTACGAAGGGAAGAAATCGAGTCAAGGCGCAGGATCTTCCCAAGGGTCGTATTGCCAGAACCAAGGCAGCCTTACCTTGAAGACATCGTCAAGGTCGCAGAGGAGGCGGATCAATCTCTGATTGCCTGCGGCCTCCTTCCACAGCTCCATCTTGATGGTGTCCTTCCGGGTCGCCAGCGCCACCGATGCTCCATGGCAGCAGAACCGGCGATGTTCCCCACCGCGGGGAAAACCAAGGAGACGAGGGCGAGGAACGACCTCGTCCTTTCTAGTGGCTCGGGCTCCAGCTTCGCTGGGTGCCTCCGCCGCTCCTCGAAGACGGACTCCGCCGTCGACACATCGGACAAGGCCCTCTCTGCTTCGCCGGACATTGTTCTGCGGGCGGGGAGAGGCAAAGGAAGAAGAGGAGCGGAGCAAGGCGAGAAGATGTGGCAAGGGGTGGAGTCTGGATGGTCTTTTATAGGCCTCCCACGCTCCACCTACCCCTTGACGCTACGGCTGCTGCAGTAATGGGAGCGCGTTTTGCAAAAAACTCGTTCTCATTCACACGGACGCGACACGAAGACAAGGAGGAAAACA
This sequence comes from Poa pratensis, assembly GCA_947311845.1. Classification (NCBI taxonomy): domain Eukaryota; kingdom Viridiplantae; phylum Streptophyta; class Magnoliopsida; order Poales; family Poaceae; genus Poa; species Poa pratensis. The sequence goes on along the minus strand of CAMZMU010000095.1, from coordinate 1,442,263 downwards.
AGATCTTCTTCATTTACAAGGACTACAAGGGGACGATCTTTTTTACAACAAAAAGGTTGGCTCCCGTCGAGCAAGGAGCACCGCCGTACAATGGAAGACGCTACTTCCAGAAGTACGTCGTCAAGGCCGCCAAGGAGGAGGTCAACGAGATCTCCATGGCGCCCGTCCGAAGCTCCTCGCCTTCAGGAAGACGAGCTCCCCTCGACCTTGATGTCAGATGAGTTTTCCTCATCTTCATCCTCGTCGTAGGAGCTCGACTGCCGCTGCTGCTCTCCATGCAGCACTCCACGCGTCCGCCATCGACACCGAAGATCTTCACGGAGAGCGTGCATCTCCGTCGTACCGGAACACCAAGCATTGCCCCCTGGACAGGCGGCGGGCACGGGAGAACGACTTCCACCCCGGACCCAGAAGCATGGCGCCTTCAGTGGTGCGCTCCGCCATGGCCCAGGAGGGGCCATTGGGGCAGCCTTCCACTTGCAGCCAGAAGCCGGAGGGTCCGATGTCCTCCGTCGCCATCGCGAAGGAATCCGGCAGGAGAAGCCGGCTGCGAGGCCTGCGGTTCAGATCCACGATGAACTCGAACGGCGCGAAGCTGGTATGAACCATGCTCCTAGGAGGGGAGCAGCGGTGCCGCGGCCTCCACGGCCGCCGCGACCGCGAATCCCACGACCTCGCGGAACAGCTCGACCACGAGTGGAGGGGCCACTCTCCGCAGCAGCTGAAGAAGTACGAGGGCGCCCAACTCCTCTCCTCGCTCTCGCCATTGGCGCTGGCAGCTTGTGGGGAGGCCTGGAGTTGGACTGAGGAAGAAGATGAACGAAAAGCCAGGGGTGCGCCTCGCTTTTATAGCCAGGCGGCCCTCTGTCAAGCGTCTCCTCGGTTCTTCCGTTATTGGGAATCGAGGGGGCCTCGCAGTTATTCCCCCGAGCGGAGTAACTCCAAGACCTTCAAGGCCATCAATGAAGCAGAGCAAGGAAGACCAGGTGCCCGGGACCCACTTTGACCTATCTTTAGGCCATGGCCCCGGCAGCTGGAGCAAGAGCCGCCGGGACCATGCCCGGGGGCTACTGTCGCAACAGTGGAACATGGGGTTCCCCTAGTACTGCCAAAGTGGGTCCACCCCATGTGGGCCCAAGATGAAGATGGACAAGACCAAGACTCAAGTCAAGCTGGCGGGTTCACCGTCAAGACACGCAGGCCTATCGACTAAGGGCTCCGGTCCTGGGGACCTTCCGGGTCCCCGAACCAAGCAAGAAGGCCAGGAAGGACCCGAGAGCCCGAGTTCCCGGCAGGAGGCCAGGCTCCCTCTCGGGTACTTCCCCACGTCCTGTGGATAAGCACTCCACCTCACCGCGGAAGACTTGGGAAGCAAGGCGAAGGCAGCGCGGGGGGAAGCACGTCCCGTGGTGGTGTCAGCTCCTGTCCACCCCAAGGCGGACGCTCCCACCTAACCCAAAGGAGACGCTAGGCTGAGGAGAGGCCACGTCTCCTCCTAAACTAGATGAGGAGGGTCCTTCACCCCGAAGGTCCCTCATGCCCCTCACGTGACCCTGTGGCAACCCCTTAGCCTATAAAAGGAGGACCAAGGCACGGAGGAGGGGGGAGGGAAGAAGAGAGGTCGAAGCAAGGACGAACACAAGCTAGAACCAGAGCAAGACTAGACTAGGGCTGCGAAGGTAGAGAGGAAGGTGATCTCCTCCGGGTCAGGATCTGTCCTTCTTCTACCTCCAGCCAAAACCCTTCCGGGTACCCATCCGGGAGGTTCCATTGTAAGCCACACTATGAAGAACCCATCAATCCAGACATGCAGGAGTAGGGCTTTTAGCCTCCGGGCGGCCTGAACCTGGGTAGCTCCTTGTGTCCCTTTGGTTGCATGCTTTGATCGTGGAGAGGAGAGCTTGATCTAGACTCCGCCCAAGAAGACGATTCTCAGCCTCCTTCGCGCCCCGTGCCGAACCTAAAAGGGGGTATCCTATACTCCCGGTGTCCATGCAACGAGACACGACAGTTACCACTATTGAAAGAGGGAGTTTCTACTTTGGAAATAAAGTGGCTACATCCCCTGGCCTATATAAAGAGAGGGAGAGGCGCACCAAGCAGCTAAGGCTGGGCCGCATCACTTGCTTGCGGCTCCTCTACCTCCCGCGCACCGCTTGGCGAAGCCCTGCCCGCGGGTACTCTCTACCATAATCCACCACCACGCCGTTGTGCTGCTAGAATCGATCGCACCTACTTCTCCCTCTAGCTTGCTGGATCAAGAAGAGGGAGACGTCATCGAGCTGTACGTGTGCAAGCCTCCGGAGGTGCTACTCGTTTGCGGTGCTGCTCGGATCGAACATCGTCAAGAACTTCACTGAGCTGCATTGAATTAAACGTTTAACACGCGTGTTCTTCGAGGGTATGATGAACTACTCTCCCCGTTACTAGCATCTTATAGATTGGATCTTGAGTGTTGCTTCCGCATGTGAGAGAATTTTTTTGTTTTCTGTCGCGCAATCTCCTACAGTAACGTGCGATCTCTAAGAAAAGAATTACATGTTCAACAAATGTCAACTAAGCATTTTTATGAGTGAGTTTCTAATAAAGTAGTGTTTTCAACAGTTTTGGTTAGGGTTTTGGTATTCATCTTTTTGATCAATGGTGATGGAATCGTCTACAATAAGTAATCTTCGACTCTTCGTTCGACGACGAGATCTTCTTCTTGGCGTCAAAGGTGGTGTTGGAAGATTATATTTGTCTATGTTTGGTCCTTCAGATGTTGCTTCGCCAGATCTGTTTTAGATTTCTTCTCTTGGTTGCCGCTAGGAGGATTGTCCTCACAATATCTGTCCCGGCTACTATGTCCTCGACAATAGTGATCCGTACCCTCGGCTCCTAGCGATGTCGACCAAGTTGTCCGGTTGTTTTTCACTGAAATACCGGTGTTGTTACTCTTGCCGATGTTGGCTGATTACTTCAATGACTGCGTGCGTGCATGTAGTCTTGGCACTGTGTCTCAAAAAAATTCTGGGAGAACTCTCGTTAGTATTTACAGGTTTATGATTTGCCATCTTTGTCGTTCTACAACAGCATTCAGAAAAATACACGATTATGTCATGTAAGAAGAAAGAGTTTGAAAATCTCAAAATTTGCTCATTTTATTATACTTAGTTACCTTATGTATCTCTATCTACCATGTACTTGTACTGTTCGCCACTATATATATCATGGTATTTCACTTTGGCACCAGGTTATGCACCTGTATTTGAAAAACATATTTAAAAAGTATAAAATAAAATTTTGCGGATACGTCTTCCCATTTTATGAGTTCACACAGTCGTTTCACCGAAAACCGATATGTTTGGTGCCCTGTGTAAAAAAGACAAAAAATCAAATTTTGTCTTTTTTACACAAGTCACAAAATATCGATTTATCGTCAAAAGACTTTATGAACACATAGCATGTTAAGATATATAGTAAACGTGCACGTGCAATGCACGTCTATAAAATATAAATCCCTTTTTCTGGTTTAGTGAGATTTTTGTTAGGAGCAATAGATTCATGATAAACAATGTAAAATGTGCAAACAACATCGCATACCGATGCATCATTGAAAATCCACAAAGCGTAAAATGTATTTGCATAACTATGACAATTCAAACTCAGTTCAAAGCGATAATTGAAGAACAAATTCTAAGTAACATTATACAACATTTATTACTTCATGAAGGTCCATCTCTTTATGTGATCAATAATTCCTCATTCCAAGAGAGGAATACTGTTTATCGCTTCATTGTCTTGATACTTCTGAATATGTATCAAAAATAATTTATCAACTCAAAACCATCCTACAAATGCATTATACAACATTGTTGTTCAAAGTGTGTGCAAATCAGCATGGTTGAGAATATTCACCGTGTGTATCGGAAAAAATGACGCTACTCGTAACACGAGTGCATTAAATGAAAAATATATATAATCAGGCAAAGCACTGCATAAAGATGAAATTTCACATTGAGCTCTGAAAAATATTAAGGAAGGTTATATTTAAGTGAAAAGTGTCATACCTGTGCGAGTTTTTCAGAACAACCGAGACTTTGTGGGGCCCATTTGGAGATGTCGTCCTTCCATTTTGGATTTGCAGTTGAAGAGCAAGGTTTATCTTTCTGCAAATTTCCACATTTTAATTTTGTGCACCCCCTAGTCGATCTAGGAAGTGGGTCTAAATATATAATTTCTTTTTGATCCAACATGAACAATATGAATAGGACAAGAATTTCATAAGGCAACAAAATCTGTAATGATAGGTTTAAATAAATCAGTGTGAAAATGAACCATTATGTCAACCGGATGAATAAACTCTCACTGTGTCACCTGGATAAATGATACTTGATGCTATTAGGCTAGCTATGAAATAATCGTGCTAACTGATCAAAATCAATCCTTCTACGACGAACTGGGTCTCGTGCAAGATGAGCATTGTCTAAAATAATAAAAATATTAGTAATATGAGAAAAAAATGTGTCACTGCCACTCATTTTTTAAATCTTTCAAGGGCCATGAGACATTTTATCTTTTTTACGTAGGCCATAGAAAATATCGGTTTTTCGCAAAACAATTTTGTGAATGGAAAGTATACGTGTAATTTTGTTCGAAATTTTAGTAGTTCAAAATATGTTTTTAGATACAGGATGCTATGCACTCGGTCGGGAGCCCAAGTGGATTTCAGAGAAAAAAACACTACTTTTCTCAAAACAAAAACAAAGACACCCATTCCTCGGCGCCGCTCACTGTCTCGTCAGGACGACCGCCCCATCACTCATCAACTCACTGTCTCAGCTACCTGCCTACGTCTGCGCTGCTGCGCCCCATCAGCCACCTCTCCGCCGCTGCGCCATTTCCTCCCGCCGGCGACACGCCCATGCCATCTTCTTTGCCCCTCGTCGCCGATTCAGGTCCGTGAAAGGGCCCGCGGCGCCATGGATTTGCGCTCGCATCGCTGCCGTGTTTGGCCAGATTGGGGCATGTCCGCTCGCGCAGCGCAGCTCCTCGGCGGTCTCCCGGCGACCTCACCTAGCAGACTCGTAGGGCTCACCCCTTTCCACTGGATCTGCATCTTCGTCGTGCTTTTCAGTCTCCATCCTCGCCATGGTCTCTGTCCTCAACAAGGGCGAGCTCAACAAGTTCTAGCAGGCTTCTCGGCGACCCCTCCCAGGAGAGATTTTGCACTGAACTGATGAAGATACCAGGTATGTATGCAAGTGTAGCTGATTTCTTAACTGGTCCGTATTTGCATAGCTGCGTTGTTAAAACCAAAGAGATAGGGCGGTCTGATTGTGCAATATGAACTTGTTAATCCTCAATCAAAGAGATTGGGAGGGCTCCTTTAGAATAAAATCTGGATGTTTATTGAGTGGATTTCAACAAAGTAAAGTTTTACTATCTAGCAGTACATAAATTCTAGTGGGTACCAAATAGTGGCTGAGAAAACTTATTATAAAATGGCAAGATAGTTACCAAGAGACACCAAGGAACAAAATGGGTGACTTCTGCTGCTTGACTTTAAGAAATTTCTGAGTGAACTTCTAGTGGCATAGTTGTTCACTTGGTAATTGTTGTCTCTCCTCATATAGTATTTTCTCCATGCATAGGAAGTAGCAGCGCTGAATGAAAGGTATGAACCAAGTGGTAGTTAATAAATAGTTAAATACCAATATATTTCTCCACGGGTGCATCTCCATATGTTATACCACTGAGTATGTTGACATGTCTCATTCGCCCTCCAATTTCTTGCATCTCGTACATACCATTTCGGTGCAGCCAATCACAATCTTCATTAGCATTTGTAGTATCATTTGGTTGTTCATATGTCGATGCACATGACTGCAGACCAGCAGTGAATATGGCTGCATATAATTTTGAGCGAACAACATCAGTTAAGATTCGTGGTAATATAATTCCTCTCACTATGATGTTTAGCTAGTCCAAGATTTATCTAGGAAACAAAACCTTCTACGCCAATTCGCATGTAGCCATTATGCTGGTGTTTAATCCTGTTGCAAAAATGTTTGACACTGGTGTATCGGATTGTGCGTGTTATCGATTCATAAGTACAGCTATAGGTTTATTAGATGACCCGTCTCACGTAGCCTTTGTAATATGACTTTTTTTTGTCACATCGGGAACTTTGTGAGATTTGGTAGATACCATGTGAATATTTTCTTCAAATTTGATTAGAACAATCTGTGTGGGTAAAATTGTTTTACAGGTTTGCAAATACCAGCCTGATGAGGGATGTTTTATAGTTAAAGTTTCTGAGAGATTTTTGCATAGAAAATAGCTGTAGCCTGCAAGCAATAAAGTAACTTGAATCCAATCTTTTTTTGTGGAAGATTTTCAGTGGGAGGCAGAGTAACAGGAGGTGACGGCCGCACACCTGACGTCGCGGTGTAGGGCCGTGAGGGCGCCGTCCAGGACGGAGACAGGAAACCTCGTGTCGTGCTGCCAGGCGGCGAGCGAGCCGTCAAAGAAGGTGCCGTTCTCAGCCCCAGTGGACCAAGACGACGGTGGTGCCGGACTGCGTGGGCGCCGTCCAGGACGGAGACCTCGTACTGCCGGGCGGCGAGCGCGCCGTCGAAGAAGGTGCCTTGTCAGGTCCGAGTGGAGATCGACCTAGCAGCCATGCGGCCGTGCGGCGAGGGAGACAGGAGTCGTCGTTGTTGAGGTTGCATGGCTTCCCTGATTGCACGGATTGCGAACGTGGGTCTGGAGATTTTTTTTTTTCGTGCAGATTCCAATTTTTCTTTCCGCTCGAGGTGGAGGTAGAGGTGAAGTAATTCAGTCATTGTAAATCGCTAAGATTCCAATTTTTCTTTCCGCTCGAGGTGGAGGTAGAGGTGAAGTAATTCAGTCATTGTAAATCGCTAAGTGCACACAGAAGCCCAGATCGATTAATGATTACCGTTAGATATACTTCGGTGGGGCGAATCCAGCGGTGGTAGTGGTACCGTTTTTTATTGTTTTTGTTTGGTGTACGAATTGCTGGGTGTAGCTTTAGCGAACTGATTTTTCGCTCTTTTATTAGTAGTGGAGATGAACGAACATTTTTTTCAAATTTCGAAAGTACATCCAAAATGCTTTTAAAATAAAGGGTGCATATGCACCGGGGAGCCAAAACATCTTTGACTTTCCGCTAAGGTCTCTGTCGGAGAATGACTCCCATGAAACAGGGATAGTCAAGCTCACGAAGAGAGTTCGTGTAAGGGGCTGAACACGTTGGTCAAACAACCCTCAACCTGCACGGCGACGGTGCTCGTCGAGCATGAGGAGGACATCACGACAGAGATGAAACACCAGCCCGTACCCAGGGTCACGGCCCTCGTGTGGAGTAACACCGCTACTCCTGCTTGTCTGTATGCACTGCTTATGGAGGTTACAGTACAATGAGCTTGCCGAGGGCTCTCTTTTGGCAGTGGTGTGTACAAGGAAGGGGAACGTGGTCTTCTTCTTCCTTGCGCGTATGTGGCTAAGCTAGAATGAGAATGCGATCCTTTGCTACGGTGGTGCACCTCCTCCTTTTATAGGCGCCCGGCCTCTTCCCTGCGCTTGCGCCGCGGAAGGCTACCACATGGCACAGAAGGGGGAGCACGGTGCACCGCAGCCCAGCTGTCCATGGACGCGGTCCATGGGCGTAAAGCTGATACATGTGGCATAGAAACCACACGTCCATGCAGGACGGCCAGCTGGGGCTGCAGAGAGGAACGTGGGGTGCCCACGGTGACGTTGGCCGTGGAGCGTAGCGCCGGCCGGTCCCCTTATCAACAAGAGGAAATCCTTGTAGTCCGGTCGGATGGCGCAGCTTTGTTGACTCCTTTAATCACCAGAATGGCAACTGCGGCTCGTCGTCACCGCGCGCAGAGGCGCGTCACTCTGCGGCCGCTGCAGAGCCCATGTGCGCTCTGCAGAGGTTGCTTTGCAGCGAAGCAATCCCCACGAGGGCTGGGGTGCCCTGTGGAGGATTTGGCGTTGACCTCTCTCCAGGGAGATCACCTTGAAGAGGGGCAGCAGTGAGAGGGCCTCCGCAGGCCTCTGCTGCCTCCAAAGCCCTCGCGAGGCGATTTGCCTCGCGAGTCTCTCCAACCGTAGGTTGGTCCTTAGCGAAACTGGCCATCGAGTGTCGAGGGCCGTGGAGGACAGGCCCAGCACACCCTGGTTCTCACTGGGCCGACAGTAGCCCCCGGGCCCATGATGGGCACGATGTAGTCCAGTGGACGCAGCGAATCGTCATGGGCCCAAAGTGTCCGGCCGGCCTGAGACACGTGTAGGGCAGTTACGCCGTGACGACACGTTCTCTTCGGAGATGATGGCGTAGTGGGGGGACCCACGTCTCGGTAACTGCCTGAGGTGATATAAAGCCTGCAGCGCCGGTTCAGGCAGCAGTTACTGCATCATTTGCGCGCCCGTCTCTTTTGCTCTTGACTTCTGCTTTCCGTGTTCCCGGCGCTCTTCCCCTTCACTTCTCACTCACTCTTCTCCGCCGCCCTTCCTTCATCGACCATGGGTCCTAAGAAGGACAAAGCGGCGATGGTGAACGAGCCTGCTGAGGCGCAGCAGGAGGACGAGTTCGCGCCGCGCTGGTGGGACCCGCATCCACACGGCGGAGGCGCTGGACAAGATCAGGCTGATGGCCGCGGGCAAGAACAACGAGCACGGCGCCAGCGTTCTCAAGGCGCGCTTTGGCAAGCTCGCGGCGGGGCTGTACCCCATTTTCTTCAGACCATATTTGCTGGTCTGTGCCGCCATTTTCCCTTTCCTGGAGGAGGTTCTGGCCTTCTACCAGATCCAACTTCTGCATCTGCACCCCAACTCCATCTTGATCCTCGCCATTTCGCATATCTTTGCGAGGCGTATTTGGGGGTGATGCCTTCCGTGGCCTTCTTCCGGAGCTTCTACGCGCTCCGCTCCACGGCCCGGCGAGCGGTCTGGTTGTGTCCTTCCGCATTGCGGATGGGATGGGAGGCATCTACATCCCCATGTCCTGGGACGGCGACAAGCCCGTCACGCGGTGACGAAGAAGGTGGACGATTTCCGCCAGCGGTGGTTCATCGTGGACGCCAAGACGCAGAACTCCTTCGACGTCCCTGAGGCGCCGCCGCTGAAGAACTCGAACTGGTCAAGCGCGGCCTTCCAAAGCCCGAAGATTGCTGACTTGGTCGCGCGCATGAAGCTCGTCCGCGAAGCTGGCCTCACGGGGCAGATGGTTGCTGAAGACTTCGTGAACGCCGTATCGCTCCTCTCCAGAAGCACACGAAGCCGGCGTGGATGTACTCTGGCCCGCGGACCCGATGCGGCTGCACTGCAGCTCCCACACCCCCGACGTCATTGCCTCCATCATGGGCATCCTCTTCACCACCCCGGAGGTTCCTGTGCCGCGCAGTGAGCTCGCGAGGCCCCTCCATCAGATTACTCCGAAGAAGCGCCTCGCGATCCTGGAGCTGATGCCGGAGTTCACCCCCAAGGTTGGCGGGGAAGGAGAAGAAGGAGGCTGCGGCCCCGTGGTGGAAGAGGACTGGGCCACGAGTCACCCGCCGCATCTGACGCCGATCTGGCGTCACCTCTGGAGGGGCGAATCCCTCGCAGGGGAGGCGAGCTCTTCGAAGCCTGCGCCTCCCGAGGAAGAAGTTCTGGAGATCTCGTCCAGCGGGGACGAGGATTTCCTTGTGGTCCCTTCGCGCCAGGCCGCGGAGGGGAGGAAGACAGCGACAGGGAGGCCGCAGCAGGACGCTGCGAGCCCCGCTCCAAGGCTATTCTGACAACCGCCAGGAATCCAGCGGGCACTCCTCTCAAGAGGAAAGCCGAGACTGCTCCTGAGGGGTCCGGTGCCGGTGCCGTCGTCGAGGCCGTGGCGGTCGTCAAACACGGTGTGGGTTGACTCCCGCGCCAAGACATCTGGGTAAGGATTGGCTCCCTTGTGTTTTCACTTCTTATGAAAATACCCTTGTTCCCCTCTTGAAGACCTTTCTTGCTTGCTTGTCAGGGATTTGGTGACGGCGAAGCGCCGTAGGCTCCGCAAGGCTGCGGAGGTGCGGGGCGCGCCACGACAACCGCTGAGGGGCCTGTGGAGCCCTCAGCTGAAGAGGTTGCCAGGCCCGTGGTGACAGAGGCCACGGAGCCGGCTGTGGAGGAGGCCACGAGGCCTGTGGCAGAGGAGGCCACTGGGCTGTGGTGGTTGCGCCTCTTGTCGGGGCAGCTGCTTCGTCTCCTACCGCGGAGGAGCGCCTCGAGGAGGAGACGTGGAGGACGCCAACACCGCCACGCCCTGTCACTCCACCGAGCGGCAAGAGGACAACGCCCGCGAGGGAAAGCGCCGATGTCAGATGGAGGAGAACGTTCCTCCGCCGCCCCCGCCAAGTGCAGAAACTGAGGGGCGGCAGCTTCTTCTGAGGCCGCAGCGGCCGGCTGCGGCGAACTGACGATGGCTGGCAATCTTCCCCAGCCCCTGAAACCCGAGAGGAGGCGCCGCTGGAAGGCGAAGGCGCTGGTGCCCATGGCGCAAGTGGTGGAGAGGGCTCGCTCCGAGCCCCCAGGCCAGAGTTGACCCTGGCCCAAGCACGGAGTTCCCCTCCTTGGGTCTGTGCAGATGTGGGAGCCTCCATGCCTCGTGGGAGTCATGGGCTCTGGTCCTGGGCGGCAGGAACTGGAGCGGCGCTCGCCGCAGCTCGCTTTCCGCCTGGCGAGGGATGCGCTGGACGGGCTGGAGGCCCAACTCGCTCTCGAGGAGGCCGAGCTCGCCAGAGAGTATGATGAACTCGAGAAGGCCTGGACCCGCTTCTTTGAGACCGTGGAGCGCTGTCGCCACGGCGACGAGGCCATGCAGGCGCAGCGCGAGGAGGCGTGCGCTTCGCCAAGGAAGTCGCGAGAGCGCGGTGCGCGAGGCTCAAGAGACCCTGGAGCCACTCCAGGCAGAGCGCCAGGCCGCGGCCGAAGATCGCGAGGCGGCCATGGCGGAACGCCAAGCTGCAGCCTCGGAGCACGCGGCTCTCGAGACCACGCTGGCCACTCAGCGCCAAGAGCTTGCTGACCGCGAGGAGAAGTTCGCCGCGGTCGGAGGCCACACGAAAATCCTTGGACCAACACCGCGTGTCCTTGGACGCCCGTGAGCAAGCACTGGCGGCGCGCGAGGCGGAGGCGCTCAAGCGCGAGGAACAGCAGCTGCAGGCCGACAGGGAGCTGTCCACGCAGCGCGCGGATCTCGAGGCGGAGGGCAATCTGGCCGAGGCCATAGGCAAGCACGGTGAGGAGGTGGCCAGGCACAAAAAGCTTGTAGAGAAGTCCAACCAAAAGCTCGCCGAGAGGAAGGAAGAGGCTGAGAAGGAGGCCGTCGCCAAGCAGAAAGAGTATCGCGCTGCCGTCGCCGAAGATTATGCCGGGAAATTTAAGAAGCAGGAGGACCGCTTCAAGAAGAAACGCGCGGAGGACAACGCCCGCATCATTCAGCTGGAGCGACTGAACGCCAGCCTGAACTCCCAGTTGAGGCGCGCCAGGGATGGTCGTCGCCGTGCGGAAGAGGCTCAAGAGCGTGCAGAGCAAGATCTTGCCTCCCTGATGGCTGATATGAAGGAGTTGACCGCGCAGGTGGGCCCTGCCGTGGAGCGTGCTGAGGAGGCTGAGCACCACGTGCAGGCGGCACAGGTCTTGACGCAGCAGCGGAGCGCATGTTCAAGTCCTTGGTGGCTCGGGGGAACACCCTCGCGGCGAACCTGGGAGTGGACGCCCCTGCGGTTCCCGTCCATGGGAACGCCGATGCTGCCGCGTATCTCGCCTACTTCGACCAGCTCTTCACCACGCTCGAGGGCCCTGTGGCGGAGATGGGCGACGTTGTCGATGAAGAGTGCCGCAAGCTCTTGACGGTGGCGATCGATCGCGTCTTCGCCAACCCCAGCGTCCTCACCGGCTTCGACTTCGAGTCCGTGACCGAGCCTGTCGAGGCGGACCAAGCCCAGGACCTCTCCAACTTGGTTCGGGAGGAGTCAACGATTACGTCGACCGCTTCAAGAGGGTCGGGCGCAGGCCGCTGAGGAGGAGGAAGGCGCCGAAGAAGAAGCTGAAGAGGAGGCTGAGGAGGATGGTGACGGCGATGCCCCTGCCTAGGCCGCTCCTGCAACAAGACGCGCTTGAGGCGCAGCTATCTTTGTTTTAAGACTTGTTTATTTCATTCTGGTTTGTAAGACACTTTAACGTGTGCTACTATGTGTATGTCCCTCGATGGGCCTTTTATCCCTGTTCCATGTCTTTTTTCGCTCTACGTCGTCAGGACCCATCTCTTTGCGCTATGACTCCGCCGCTGCGGTATGCCGGAGCTTGACTCGGCAAGGCCGGGGGTGTTTAAGGCTTAGAGAGGTAAGGGCTCTCGAGTCGCGGTGCTCGAGGGCCCCCCTTTGACGCACAAGCAGTCCATGAAGTGTGAGGAGAAAAAACCCTCTCGAGGGACGACAGATACTCGTGAGAGAGAGGAAAAAACTCCTGAGCGCGAGCGCTGGACTTAGCTTTGCGAGACTTTGGTCTCGTAGAGGGCGTTGGTTTCCCTGATGGTGCGCTTCCCTCTTGAGGCCGGAGCGTGGCTTCACGAGCTTGGGGGACTCTTGTTCCCTGTATTGGTTAGAGAGGCAAACCCAAAGCAAGTACATGGTAGTAAAAACTCATGCGCGCTTATAGGTTTCCTCATGAGTATCTCGCGAGGAGAGTAAGCACCAAGGTCCTTTGGTGAGGTGGCGTGTTTGGGAGCAAGCCCTTGGGCCAGAGCTCTTGGTGAGGTAACAGGCGTGAGAGCGTGCTCACGTGTTAGAGCTCGGATCCTTTGGATTTTGCGGTGCTGCTGGGGTGCTCTCGAGGCACAGTCACCGTACTCAGCCCCCGCTCGCGAGGTGCGCATGGGGAAAAATATGAGCGCAAATGAACTAAGATGATGAAAAGTAAAAACTCACCACCAAAATATTACACAGCGGCGCCTCAGCGCAATGTTTCATTGAGAAACGAATTGGTTCATTACACTTGGTATCCCAAGATAAAGTTTTCCATGTCGAGGCATGGGGACCACATTCAGTGGCTGAGACTCTTCACGGCCTGCGGCGGCACGTTATCAGAGAGCTCAGAGGGGCTGGCCCTCGGGAGGAGAGCTTTTGTGAAGCTTGGAGGTGAAGTTGTGTGCTTCCCTCTAGAGACAAAAAATGTCTGGCGTGACTATGATCACGGGTAGAACTTGCGTAGATGCGCGATGTTCCATGGATTCTTGACCGGGATGCCGTCCTCCGTTTCGAGGCATACCGCGCCGGGCCTGGCGATGTGTGCGACCCTGTAGGGCCTTCCCACATGGGCGAGAGCTTGTGGAGACCTTCCCTGGAGAGGATTCTCCTGAGGACGAGGTCGCTGTCTCGAGAGTGCGTGGACGTATGTGGCGGCTGTGGTAGCGTCGCAGGTCTTGCTGGTACTTTGCTGCCCTGAGGGCGGCACGGCGGCGCAACCCGTCAAGGCAGCAGGTCGTTCGTTGTGGAGGTCTTCCTGTCGTCCTCGTTGAAGGCAAGGACCCGTGGGATCCATGCTTGATCTCTGTGGGGAGGACTGCTTCAGCTCCATACACGAGGGCAAATGGCGTCTCACTCAGTGGGCTTCGTGGGGTTCGTGCGGAGGACCAGAGCACGGACGGAGTTCTCTATCCAGCCCTTGCCGTAGCCCTTGAGGGATTGAAGCTTCTTGTCTTGAGGCCCTTGAGGACCTCAGCATTGCTCGCTCGGCTTGGGCCGTTGCACTGTGGGTGAGCCACCGAGGCGAAGCAGAGCTTGGTGCCGAGGCTCTCGCAGTAGGCCCTGAAGATGCCGCTGGTGAACTGTGAGCCATTGTCGGTGATGATGCTATTTGGCACACCAAAACGCAGACCAGCCTCTGATGAACTTTACTGCTGCTCTGGCCGGTATGCTGCGCACTGCTTCAACCCTGCCCATTTGGTGAAACTTGTCGACGGCCACGAAGAGGAAACGGTAGCCCCCTTGCGATCTCGGAAGGTCCCAAGATGTCTAGCCCC